>PVJL010020081.1:0-12675 GCA_004026885.1 Lyroderma lyra
GTGGTACATATACACAATGGAATATTACTCAGCTGTAAGAAAAGATGAAATATTGCCATTTGCAACAAAATGGATGAACCTGGAGATCATCATGCTAAGTGAAATAAGCCAGACAGAAAAAACAAAGAACTGCATGATTTCACTCATATGCGGAATATAAAACTGAAAGCAAAGAAAAAAGGAAATGAACAAACAAATATCCCATGGACACAATCGATAGTTTAATGTTTATTTGGGGACGAGTGGGTTAGGGAGGGGAGAAAGGGAAGGGGGTGGGAGAGGAGGGGGAGAAGCTAAATATAAGGTGATGGAAAGAGGGGTCACATTAGGTGGTGAACTTATTATGCATCAAGTTGACAATACACTGTGGAATTGTATGCCTGAAACCTATGTAATCCTTGCTAACAGATGTCACCCCAATAAGTCTAACAATAAAAATGAATTAAAAAAAAAACAAAAAAAACAAAGAGGTAAAAGTCTGGTACTTGGAAAATTCCATGACATTGAAGAAAGAAATTGAAGAAGATATCAATAAATGGAAGCATATATTATATGCCTGGACAGGAAGAATTAATATTGTTAAAATGCCATACTGCCCAAAGTAATTTATAGATTCAGTGCAATCTTTATCAAAATACCAATGGCATTTTTCATAGAACTAGAAAAAATAATCCTAAGATATACTTGAAACCCTAAAAATGCCAGAATAGCCACAGCAATCTTGAGAAAGAAGAACAAAATTGAAGGTGTCGCAATGCTTGACATCAAACTATACTCAAGGTTATAGTAATCAAACAACATGGTATTTCTATAGCAACAGATACATTAATCAATGGAACAGAATATAGAGCCCAGAAATAAATCCACACCTATATGGCAATTTAATCTCTAATAAAGGAGGCAATAATTTACAATGGGGTTAAGGCAGTCAATTCAATAATGATGTTGGGAAAATTGAAAAGATACATGCAAAAAAATGAAACAAGATCACTTTCTTACACCATATACAAAAATAAACTCAAAAATGAATAAAAACTTAAATGTAAATCTCCAAACAATAAAACTTCTGGAAGAAAACATAGGCAGTAAACTCTTTGACATTGCTCTTAGTAATATGTTTTTCTGATATATATCTTTTCAGGGGAAAAAAAAGCAAAAGAAAAAATAAACAAATGGGACTACATCAAAGTAAAATTTTTTGCACAGGAAAGGAGATCATTAGCAAAATGAAAAGACAGCCTACTAAATAGAAGATATTCACCAATGATACATATAATAAGGGGTTAATATTCAAAATTTATAAAAGACTCATGCAACTCAACATTAGAAAACCTAACAGTACAATTAAAATAATCAGAAGACCTGAATAGATATTTCTCCAAAAAAGACATACAGATGGCCAGTAGACATATGAAAATGTGCTCAACATCACTAATCATTAGAGAAATGAAAATTAAATCCACAATGAAACATCGCCTCACACCTGCAAGAATGGCTATCTTCAATGAATCAACACACAAGTGTTGGCAATGACGTGGAGAAAAAGAAACCCTTGGGTACTGTTGATGGAATTTCAGCTATGAAAAATATTATGAAGTTTCCTCAAAAAATTTGAAATAGAACTGTTTTATGTCCCAGCAATTCCACTTCTGGGTACTTGAGTAAATCCAAAACACTAATTGGAAAAGACATATGCATTCCTATGTTTACTACAGTGCTATTTACAATAGCAAAGATATGGTAGCAACCTAAGTGCCCATCAACAGACAATCTAATAAATAAGAGGTGGTACTAATATGCCAAGGAATATTAGTCAGCTACAAAAAAAAGAATGAAATCTTACCATTTATGACAACATGGATGGACCTGGAAGGTATGGTGCTGAGTGAAATAAGTCAAACAGAGAAAGACAAATACCATATGATCTCATTCACATGTGGAATCTAAAGGACAAAATATATGAATAAACAAAACATAAACAGACTCATAGATACAGAGAATATTTTGATGGTTGCCAGATGAAAAAGGAGGTTGGGTGGATGGATGAAAAGGGGAAAGGGATTAAGAAGAATCAATTGCTGGTTACATAATAGTCAAGGGGATGTAAAATATAGCATAGGGAATATAGTCAGTAATGTTATACTAACTGTATAGTGCCAAGTAGGTACTAGACTGGGGAGATCATTTTGTAAATTATATAAATATCTAACCACTATGCTGTGCACTTGAAACCAATAAAATAATATTAAATGTCAACTGTAATTGAAAAAACCAAAAATATAAAAATAAATACAAATTACACTGTGAAGATAAAAAGGTAGATGACAAATAAACTGCTGTTTATTTCAAAAAATTATTGTGCCATGGAGAGGATAATTGACTTGTCTAAGGTCTAGATTTTGAAATACAATTTATAACAGAAGTCAGAAGTGTTAACTTTCCATATTACCATGCTTACATCTTTAAACAGTTACCCAAATTATGGCCACATATTCAGTGGACATTGAGGAAAAAAATAACTTGATTTTACTTTGTCTTGTTTTGTTTTCAGACATTAGACAATACTGCAACCAAACTGATTGACAATGATCATTATGATTCAGAGAACATCGCTGCTATCCGGGATGGAGTATGTACAAGGGCTCCGATGTGTGTCTCCCTATATGTGCACCAGGGACAGGGAAAATGTTGGGGGGATGGTGACCAATATGGGCAGTGAATTTCAGGTGTGCACATTTGGTTTTGCTGACAATGAGTTTGTTTCCAATTTTGCAGCTATTGGCAAGGCAGGATGCACTACGTGAAAGGGCTGCAACTCGTCGCAGATTGCTGGAGGATTCATTGCTTCTGCAGAAACTGTATCAGGATTCAGATGACCTGAAAAACTGGATCAATAAGAAGAAAAAGTTGACAGATGATGAAGATTACAAGGTACACAAGGTTTTCCAGTCCTGTTTGTATTCATTCAGGGATAGATTCATGGAATTAGAGTCTTGGAGCTGAAAGGACCATAACATTCTGCTGGTAAGCCTCATTTTTAGATTAAGAAACAGAGTCTCAGAGAAGAGCAATGACTTCCTTAAGGCTATATATCTAGTTAAAAACCAAGAATGTAGTTTCTTGTCTTTCTATTCCTTGCTGCCCATCACCCCTTTTCTCTGGCACAGTTTCCAATGCTGCTTAATAGAAAGGGGTAAGGAAGGGACTACTCCTTATTTAGTTACCTGTTGTCTCTTTATCACATCTTCTGCTCCCTTGTGCACCCTTACAGTAGAAAAATATTTTCTAATCCTAATGTACATTCACATTTACTGAAAGCTACGTGTAAATAAAAAATAACCTAAGTGCTTGATATAATATAGATGTATACAGTTTTACAGTTAGAAGGGAACTACTTTTAATTTTATAGATGAGGAAAACAGGGATATGAATTATGAAGTCAGTTGCCCAAAATAATCCACTTATTCACTATACAGTTTAGTGTGAGGATTAGAGGCACGAATTCTGGAGAGTGGCTTGAATTTTTCTCCCTCTTCTGTTTTAGTTTGTGTTACTCTGGAAAATTCCTAAATTGTCATTTAGTCTTAAGTGTATACCTCTAGTCCTTTCGTTCTACATCTTTAAAGAACTATGGGAACTACTACCTTGTCTGTACCTTTTATTCTATAAAACTCAGCACTAGGTGGTTCTATTCACTAGAAGAGTAATGGTTCCAGTGCATTTAGGGTAAACAGATTGTCTCTATATGGGGCAAAAGAATGGATAGTACATATACTAGGACAGGAATGAAAAATAATTTTTATCCTTCATGATAGTTCTGATTGATTTTATTTCTTGCATGGAGTATCATATTCAAAATGATTTTCATTTTATTTTGTTCTTTAGATTCCCCATATAAATGGGTTGGGGTGCTGGGTGAAAAGGGAAAAGGGAATAAGAAGTACAAATTGGTGGTTATGAAATAGTCACAGGAATGTAAAGCACAGCGTAGGGAATAGAACCACTAATATTGTAATAACTATGTATGGTGCCAGATGGGTACTAGACTTATCAGGGGAATCCATTAGTAAATTATATACATGTCTAACCACTGTTCTGTACACTTGAAACTAACATAAAATAATATAGAATGTCAACTATAATTGAAAAATAAAATTTAAAAAAGTGTTCTTCAGGCCACATCCAGGTTCAATAGAAATAAATGCAGGACTTGATTAACCATGTTTTCCATGGGTAAAGAAGGAAGGATTGGTCACATGAGTTTCCTAAGCATTCTCTGGCTCTGTACTTGAACAAGGACAGTTCTCCCTTCTATCTTCTTAGTACAATTAGATTTATAGTGAGAAATAACCCCTGTCCTCAACATGTTTTCCCCTCACTGTTCAAGTAATGGTTTCCCTTTTATTATTTTTTTGTTTTGTTTTGTCTCAGGATACACAGAACTTGAAGAGTCGGGTTCAAAAGCAGCAAATCTTTGAAAAAGAATTAGCAGCTAATGAGATTCTACTCAATAATCTAGAAAAAACTGGCCAGGAGATGATTGAGGGTGGTCACTATGCCTCTGATAGTGTGGCTGCTCGTGTGGGTGAAGTTACCAGCCTCTGGAAGGAATTGCTGAAGGCTACAGAACAGAAAGGTAAGAAGCAGAGGTTTTGTTGAAAGGCTAATTACTAAATTTTGAAACGTATCATTTTTATTTTACTACCTTAATTTACCTGGTGACCTATGAAAAGAGATGCTTCCCTGTGTTTTCTTTATTGGTCAAAAAGTTTTAAAAAATTCAACCTAAATTTATCATACTACATATTTATATAAATTATATGTTTCCTTCATGTATTTTTTCTTTTTATTGTTAAATTTATTGGGGTGACATTAGTTAGTAAAAATTACATAGGTTCCAGGTATACAATTCTACAATACATCATTCATGTGTTGTTATGTGTTCATCACTCATAGTCAGTTCTCTATCACCATATATTTGAGATTCCATCCCTTTTCTCCCACCCCACTCTTGCCAAACCTGCAGATAACCACTAAACTACTGATTGTGTCCATGAGTTTTTATTTCTTTGTTGCTTTCAGCTTTGTGTTCCACAAATGAGTGAAATAATATGGTTCTTTTGTTTTCTGTCTGGCTTATTTTGCTTTTCACGATAGTCTCAAGGTCCATCCATGTTGTCATAAATGGCCCTATTTCATCTTTTCTTATGGCTAAATAATATTCCATTGTATGTATGTATCACAACTTCTTCAGGCAGTCATTTATCAAAGGATGCTTTGGCTGTTTCCATGATTTGGCCACTGTAAATAGTGCTGCGATTGACATGGGGGTACATATATCTTTATGGACTACATTTTTCAAATTTTGGGGGTAGATACCCAGAAGTGAAATTGCTGAGTCATATAGTAACTCTATTCTTAATTTTTTGAGAAACCTTCATGCTGTCCTCCATAGTGGTTGTACCAGTTTGCATTCCCACCAGCAGTATATGACAGTTCTTTTTTCTCCACAACCTCTCCAGCACTTGTTATTCCTTGTCTTGCTGATCGTAGCCATTTTAACAGGTGTGAGGTGGTAGCTCATTGTCGTTTTGATTTGCATTTTCCTAATAGCTAGTGAAGTTGAGCATTTTTTCATATATCTGTTGGCCATTTGTATGTATTCCTGGGACAAGTGTCTGTTCAGGTCTGCTGCCCACTTTTTAATAGGATTGTTTGTTTTATTACTGTTGAGTTGTACAAGTTCTTTATATATTTTAGATATTAGCTCATTATCAGAGGCATCGTTTGCAATTATTTTCTCTCATCCGATTGGCTGTCTCTGCTTTGCAGATAGTTTGATTTGCTGTGCAGAAGCTTTTTAGTTTGATACAGTTCCATTCAATTATTTTTGCTTTTACTTCCCTTGCCTTTGAGATCAGCTTCATAAAGTCCTCCTTGAGCCTGTGGTCTCCAAGTTTAGTACCAATGTTTTCTTCTATGCAGTTTATTGTTTTGGGTCTTATGGTGGAGGTCTTTAATCCGTTTTGAGTTCATTTTTGTTTATGGTGACAGTTTGCACTTCAGATTCATTCTTTTGCATGTGGTTTTCTAATTTTCCCAGCACCATTTATTGAAGAGGCTTTCTTTTCACTGTTGCATATTTTTCACTCCTTTGTCAAAAATTATCTGTCCCAATATTTGGGAGGTTATTTCTGGGTTTTTGTTTTTTAATTTTTGTTTCATTGGTCTGTGCATCTGATTTTCTGCCTATACCATGCTGTCTTGATTATTGATGATTTGTGGTATAGATTTAAATCGAGAACTGGGATGCCTCCAACCTTATTCTTTTTATGTAGGATTGCTTTGGTGATTTGGGGGTCTTTCTTAGTTCCATATGAATCTGATGATTCTTTTATTTATTTTTTTTGAAAAATATCTGTGAGATTTTGATTGGAATTGCATTAAATCTGTATATTGTTTTGGGTAATATAGCCATTTTAACTATGTTGATTCTTCCAATCCATGAACATAGACTATCTTTTGATATCTTTGTGTTCTTTTCAATTTATTTTAAGCATCTCATAGTATATAAGTCCTTCCCATTCTTTAAGTTTATTCCTAAGTATTTTATTCTTTTTGTTGTGATCACAAAATGTGTTGTTTGTCTCATTTCTTTTTCTGACGTTTCATTGTTGGTATATAGAAATGCAATTGAATATTGCATATTGATTTTATATCCTGAAGGTTTACTGTATTTGTTTATTATTTCTAATAGTTTTTTGGTGGAGTCTTTAGAATTTTCTATATAAAGGATTATGTTAACTGCAAAAAGTGACAGTTTAACTTCTCTCCCAATTTGGATGCTTTTTATTCCTTTTTCTTTCCTTTCCTGATTGCTCTGGCTAGAACTTCCAGTACTATCTTGACTAGAACTGGGGATGGGGAAAATCCACATCTTGATTCTGATTTTAGGGGATAGGCTTCAGTTCTTCTACATTCAGTAGAATATTAGCTGAGGGTTTGTCATATGTGGCCTTTATTATGTTGAGGTACTTTCCTTCTATTCCCATTTTATTAAGTGTTTTCATCATAAATGGATGTTGTATCTTATCAAGTGCTTTTTCTGCATTAATTGATGTAATGATATGGTTTCTATTTTTTAGTTTGTTTATGTGGTGTATCACATTGATTGGTTTGCATATGTTCAACCTTGTGTTCACAGGATGAATCCCACTTGATCATGGTATATAATCTTTTAAATGCATTATTGTATTCTATTTGCTAGTATTTTATTTCGGATTTTTGCATCTGCATTCATTGGCAATATTGGTCTACAGTTTTCTTTTTTGTGTGTTATCTTTACCAGGCTTTGATATCAGGGTTATGTTGGTCTTGTGGAAAGAGTTGGGATGTATTATCCCTTCTTCAATATTTTGGAAGAGTTTGAGGAGAACAGACATTAGCTCCTCTTTGAATGCTTGATAAAACTTATTAGTGAGACCATCTGGTCCTGGGCTTTTGCCTTTAGGGAAGTTTTAGATGATTGTTTCAATTTGCTTAATGTTGATTGATCTATTTAGATTGTCTTATTCTTCTTGGTTTAGCCAAGGTAGACTATATGTTTCTATAAACTTGTCCATTTTTTCAAGGTTGTTAAATTTGATGGCATATAGTCCCTCATAATATTTTCTTATAATCCTTTTTATTTCTGTGGTATCAGTGGTAATTTCTTTTATTCATTTCTAATTTTGGTTATTTGAGTTTTTTCTCTGTGCCCTTTGGTGAGCCTATCCGGAGGTTTGTCCATCTTTTTGGTTTTTTCAAAGAACCAGCTCTTCATTGCATTAAATTTTTTTCTATACTTCTGCTGATTGTAGGCTTTTCTTATTGTTCTTTTTTTAGTTCTTTTAAGATGGGATGTTAGATATTTTACTTGTGCTTTTTCTTGTTTCTTAAGATAGGCTTGTGATGATACAAAGTTCCCTCTTATTACTGCTTTCACTGCATCCCAATAATTTTCATATATTGTACTTTGTTATTTGTTTCTCTATATATTTAATCTCTTATTTCTTCTTTGATCCAGTCATTTTTTAATAACATGTTGTTTAATCTCCGTGCATATGTGTTTTTTTCTGGAGTTTTTTTTTTTTTTGGTTGTGTGTGTGTGCATGTGCAATTGATCTCCAATTTCAAGGCTTTGTGGTCTGAGAATATGCTTTGTGTGATTTCAATTTTCTTGAATTTGCTGAAGCTAGTTTTGTGTTCCAGCATATGGTCTATCCTTGGGAATGTTCCATATGCACTAGAATAGAATGTATAGTCTTGTGTTGTAGGATGGAGTATCCTGTAAATGTCAATTATGTCCAATTGTTGTATCATTTACAGCTGATACTTTCTTATTTATTTTCTGTTTGGATGATCTGTCCATGACTTTTAAGGAGGTATTTAGGTCCCCTACTATAATTGTGTTTTTGTCAGTTTCACCTTTTTCATCTTTAAGTAGTTGCTTTATAAATTTTGGTGCTTCGTGGTTGGGGACATATATATTGATGAGTGTCTGTCATGTCTTCTGCTTGTTGTACTATCCCTTTTATCATTATAAAATTTCCATTTTTATCTCTTACTACATTTTCTTACTCTGAAGTCTGTATCTTCAGATATAAGTATGGCTAGTCCTGCTTTCTTCTGGATGTCATTTGCTTGGAGTATTGTTTTCCACCCTTTCACTCCGAGTCTGTGTTTGTCCTTATGGCTGAAATGTGTCTCTTGGAGTTTTGTTTTTCAATCCAATCAGCTACTCTGTCCCTATTTATTGGTGAGTTCAATCCATTTACATTTAGAGTGGTAATTGATATATGAAGATTTCCTATGACCATTTTGTCTTTTGGTTTTTTCATTGTTCATAGTCTCACTTTCTTCTCTGCTTTTTTTCTCACTGTTTGTTTTTTTAGTTTGATGGTGTTCTGTGATTTTTCCTTCTCTTTCCTCTTTATTTTGGTTGTGTGCCTTTGCTTCAGGTTTTTCTTTTCTAATATATTCATTTTTATTGTTAAACTTATTGGGGTGACATCTGTTAGCAAGGATTACATAGATTTCAGGCATACAATTCTACAGTGCATTGTCAACTTGTATAATAAGTTCACCACCTAGTGTGATTCTCTTTCCATCACCTTATATTTAGCTTCCCCTCCCTTCTCTCCCACCCCCTCCCCTTTCCCCCCTCCATGACCCACTCGTCCCCAAATAAACATTAAACTATTGATTGTGTCCATGAGTTATTTGTTTCTTCATTTCTTTATTCTTTGCTTTCAGTTTTATATTCCGCATATGAGTGAAGTCATACAGTTCTTTGTTTTTTCTGTCTGGCTTATTTCACTAAGCATGATGATCTCCAGGTTCATCCATTTTTTTGCAAATGGCAATATTTCATCTTTTCTTATACCCGAATAATATTCCATTGTATATATGTACCACAGCTTCTTTATCCAGTCATCTGTCGCAGGGCACTTTGGTTGTTTCCATGTTTTGGTCACTGTGAACAGCGCTGCAATGAACATTGGGGTACATAAGTCTTTGTGGACAAAGGTTTTCAAGTCTTTGGTAGATCCCCAGAAGGGGGATTGCTGAGTCAAATGGTAGCTCCATTCCCAATTTTCTGAGGAACCTCCACACTGTCTTCCACAATGGTTTAACAATTTGCACTCCCACCAGCAGTGTACCAGAGTTCTTTTTTCTCCACATCCTCTCCAGCACTTGTTATTCCTTGTCTTGTTGATAACAGCCATTCTCACAGGTGTGAGGTGGTATCTCATTGTGGTTTTGATTTGCATTTTCCTGATAGCTAATGAGGATGAGCATTTTTTCATATGTCTGCTGGCCATTTGTATTTCTTCATGGGAGAAGTGTCTGTTTAGTTCTTCTGCCCACTTTACAATTGGGTTGTTTGTTTTTTTGTTGTTAAGTCTTATTAGTTCTCTGTCTGTATATTTGAGATATTAGACCCTTATCTGATGCATTATTTGCAAATATTTTCTCCCATTCAGTTGGCTGTCTCTTTGCCTTGTTGATGGTTTCTTTTGCTGTGCAGAAGCTTTTTAGTTTGATATAGTCCCATTCATTTATTTTTGCTTTTACTTTCCTTGCCTTTGAGTCTATAAGTTTAGTACCAATGTCTTCTTCTATACAATTTATTGTTGCAGATCTTATATGAAGGTCTTTAATCCATTTTGAGTTAATTTTTGTATATGGAGAGAGTTCATAGCTCAGGTTCATTCTTTTGCATATGTTTTTCCAGTTTTCCCAGCACCACCTACTAAAGAGGCTGTCTTTTCCCCATTGTATGCTTTTTGCTCCTTTATCAAAAATTATTTGTCCATAAATATGTGGGTTTATTTCTGGGTTTTCAGTTCTATTTTATTGGTCTGTATTTCTGTTCTTCTACCAGTACCAAGCTGTTTTGACTATTGATGCTTTGTAATATAAATTGAAGTCAGGGAATGTAATGCCACCAGCCTTATTCTTTTTATGTAGTATTGCTTTGGCAATTCGAGGTCTTTTATGGTTCCATATAAATCTAATAAGTCTTTTCTCTGTTTCACAAAAGTATGATTGTGGGATTTTGATGGGTAAATCTGTAGATTGCTTTGGGCAGAATGGCCATTTTAACAATGTTAAGTCTTCTATCCATGAACAGGGGATATTTTTCCACCTCTTAAAGTCTCTTCCAATTTCTTTCAAAGGTGTCTCATAGATTTCTGTGTATAAGTCTGTCATGTTCTTTGTTAAGTTAATTCCCAGGTATTTCATTCTTTTTGTTGTGATAACAAAAGGAATTGACGCCCCCATTTCTTTTTCTGAGGATTCATTGTTTGTATAAAGGAATGCTGTTGATTTTCGTACATTGATTTTGTATCCTGCAACTTTACTATATTATTTAATTGTTTCTAATAATTTCCTGGTGGAATCTTTGGAACTTTGTATATAAAGGATCATGTCATCCGCAAATAGTGACAGTTTGACCTCTTCTTTCCCAATTTGGATACCTTTGATTCCTTTCTCTTGCCTGATTGCTGTGGCTAGAACTTCCAGTACTATATTAAATAACAGTGGTGACAGGGGGCATCCCTGTCTTGTTCCTGATTTTAGGGGAATAGGTTTCAGTTTTTCCCCATTCAGTATGATGTTAGCCGAGGGTCTCTCATATATGGCCTTTCTTATGTTGAGATACTTTCCTTCTATACCTATTTTATTTAGTGTTTTGATCATAAATGGATGTTGTACCATGTCAAAAGCTTTTTCTGCATCAATTGAAATGACCATATGGTCTTTATCTTTGATTTTGTTTATGTGGTGTATCACATAGATTGATTTTCGTATGTTGAACCATCCTTGTGCTCCTGGGATGAATCTCACTTGATCATAATGTATGATCTTTTTGATGCATTGTTGTATTCTGTTTGCTAATATTTTGTTCAGAATTTTTGCATCTGTGTTCATCAGAGATATTGGTCTATACTTTTCTTTTCCTGTGTTTTCTTTGCCAGGCTTTGGTATTAGAGTAATGTTGGCCTCATAGAATGAGTTAGGAAATATTGCTTCCTCTTCAATTTTTTGGAAGATTCTGAGGAGGATAGGCATTAATTCTTCTTTGAATGCTTGGTAGAACTCGTTGGTGAAACCATCTGGTCCAGGGCTTTTGCCTACAGGGAGATTATGGAGAGTCATTACAATCTCGTTGCTATTGATTGGTCTATTCAGATTATCCAGTTCTTCTTGGTACAGTCTTCTAGAAACTTGTCCATTTCTTCTAGATTGTTAACTTTCATGGCATAAAGTCCTTCATAAGATTTTCTTATAATCCTTTGTATTTCTGTGGTATCAGTGGTAATTTCTCCCCTTTCATTTCTAATTTTCGATATTTGTGTCTTTTCCTTTCCTCCTTTGATTAGTCTCACCAGGGGTTTGTCAATTTTGTTGACTTTCTCAAAGAACCAGCTCTTCGTTATATTAATTTTTTCTATTGTCCTTCTGTTCTCTAATTGTTTTAGCTCTACTTTAATTTTTATTGTTTCTTTCCTTCTGCTGACTTTGGGTTTTGTCTGCTCTTCTTTTTCGAGTTCTTTAAGATGGGATGCTAAGATGTTTGCTAGTGATTTTTCTTGTTTCTTAAGATAGGCCTGTAATAATATAAATTGCCCTCTTATTACCCCTTTCGCTGTGTCTCAATAATTTTGATACGTTGTATTTTCATTGTCATTAGTTTCTATATATTATTTAATCTCATCTTTTATTTGTTCTTTTATCCAGTCCTTTTTTAATAAGCTGTTGTTTAATCTCCATGTATATGTGGTTTTTCTGCTTTCCTTTTACAGTTGATCTCCAATTTCAAAGCTTTGTGGTCTGAGAATACACTTGGTATGATTTCAATCTTCTTGAATTTGCTGAGGCTACTTTTGTGTCCCAGCATGTGTTCTATTCTTGAGAATGTTCCATGTGCACTAGAAAAGAAGGTCTAGTCTCTTTTTGCTAGAAGAAGTGTCCTGTAAATGTCAATGATGTCCAATTGCTGTAATGTGTTATTTAGAGCTATTATTTCCTTATTTATTTTCTGTTTGGATGATCTGTCCATGGCTGTTAGCAGGGTGTTTAAGTCTCCCACTATGATTGTGTATTTATCAGTTTCTCCTTTCAGGT
>PVJL010020082.1:0-12646 GCA_004026885.1 Lyroderma lyra
CCTTTCATATTTCCTGCTGCCTTCCCTTCCCGCACTGAACGCTGAAACGTTTTGCCTGGTGTTCCCACGCACACAGTCACGTAAGCGCGACATAAGGTGTTGGGGGGGACGATGTGACACTTAGGACTTCAGTGAGGTGGCAGCTACCATCCCTCATCCACTTAAAATGGTTAGCGCTGGACGCACACAGTGGCCTTCATGTCCTCCGGGAACCTTTGCACGGCCCTTTCTCTGCGGTTGGAAATCTCTGCAGAGAAGTGTCACCGGCCCTGTTCCTGTCCCGGGGCACGGCGCGGAGGGCGGACTTCAGAAATGTTGGCGCACTGCGGGTTCCTGTGTGCAGTCATAGTTGGACAGGAAGTGGAACTGGGGCTTCCGGAAGACCCGTAGTCAGAAGCTCTAGTCCTGGGTGGGCTGCCCAGGAGGACGAGGGATGTTGGACATGTCCTCTTACCTGCTCCATCCCGTCACCTGAGAAGTGAAGGCAGTGAATCTGGGTCATGCGAGTTTGGCCCAACTCCAGGAAGACACTGTCCCCTCCCCGAAGTATCTGTATATTTATTGGTCAAGACACGACCAGCCCCCGTCTGAGTGGATGCTGTTCTGTCCTGGGGTGCAGAAAGGCCCTCTTGACTCTTGGGCGTTGGGTGGAGACCCTCAAGTTCACTGTGGCACATGCTGGTTTCCTTTCAGCAAGCCCAGACTTTTGTCCTCGGCCCCGGACGGGCAGGCCCCGTTTTCTCCCTCCAATTTGGTGAACCTGGGTGGAGGCAGGAAGGAAGTGCAGTGTCTCAGGAGATGTGGCGTCCTACAGGTGTATTGGCATTGAGCCTTTCATAATCATTAGCTAATTAAAAATCTCAACGAATTGAACCCTTGATGAGACACCGCAGTTGCATTTTTAAAATATCGAAATGAAACGTGTGCTCAAAACTCAGTTCATGAGGGGACGTGGAGTTGAAAGTTGGAAGATTGTCATTGATTGTTTCCTACTTGCGCCCCCGTGACTGTCACTTCAGCGCGATCACGGTACCGATCGTGTTTCCCAGCTTTCCCAGGTGTTCTTAAACCATCACGATGTCCGCGGCTGAGTGTCAGGCGCGGGCTCTGCGATGATGTCACATCAATGATTTAAAGAAATACAGTTTTTAAAGGGATGGATTACGGGATATGTGACCAGAATTGGAGTGATTTAAGGGTCAAGTGACTTTCCTCTCAGAGTGCACAGGCAGCTCTTGCAGTCACGTTTAATGGCGATGCCGTCCTGTTCCTGTGTCGTCGGAGAGCCATTAATTGATCTTCCGTCTGAAGGAGCCGTTGGAATGATTCCGTCTGGCAGTGAAGTGGCTAAACGGCCTAGAGAAGGAACCGGGGGGCGGCCGGCCCTCTGGGGGCTGAGGCTGAGGCTCTGCCTCTACGACCACGCCCTTTCTCCCCAGGGCTCTTCTCGGGTGCTTGCTCAGAATCTGTCACATGCACGCGTGTTGGGGTCCCTCTGTGTGCAAACGGAACGTCGCTCTGCCCCCCGGAAGGCGTGTGCTTACGTCTGCTCTCAGTCTTTTCTGTCTTTAAAAGCTTTTGCTGGAAATTCAGTTCCAGTCGACGATCAGTGCTGCGTGCGTGTCAGATGGGCAACATGGTGGTTACACAGACTGGGAGTGACGCCCGGCGCCCCTGACAGCACGCATGCCTACGACCACGTGCCTGGCTGTGTCCCCGGAGCTGGGCCCCGGGAGGAGGTCGTCACATGCGTGCCCCTCGCTGGCCACTGCTGTCCCCGGAGGACGGATCTGCTCACGCGCTGTGAGCTCTCTGCTTTCAGCAGCACGCGTTCACGCGCACGGTCCCGGAGGTCAGCTGTCCCGGGGCCAGAACCAGACTGCGGACAGGGCCGCTTCCTTCTGGAAGCCCTGGGGCCGCGGTCCCCAGCCTTTTGGGCACCAGGGACCCGGTTCCTGGAAGACAATTTGGAAGAGGGGCGATGGGGACGACGTGCGCATGCGCAGTTCACCGGTTCCTGTGAGTGTCTGAGGCCACAGCTGACGGACAGGGGCGGGGCGCGCGCCGCTGACGGGCAGGGGGCGGGGCTCGGGCCGCGGACGGGCAGGGGGCGGGGCTCGGGCCGTGGACGGGCAGGGGGCGGGGCTCGGGCCGCTGACGGGCAGGGGGCGGGGCGCGGGCTGCTGATGGGCTAGGGGCGGGGCTCGGGCCGCTGATGGGCAGGGGGCGAGGCGCGGGCCGCCCGGTGACTCCTGCCATCTCACGCAGGGCCGCCCGCAGACTCCCTACAATCTCACGTGCGCACATGCACACACGCACGCGCGCACACACGCACACATACGCACGCACATGCGTACACACATGCACACACATACACATGTGAACACGCGCGCACACGCACACACCTGCACACACATGCGTGCGCACACACGCACACATACATACATACATACGTGCACACACGCACGCACACGCACACATACATACATACGTGCACACACACGCACACACACACACACGCACACACACCCTACAGGTGGACACATCCTGAGCATTTCCGTGCTTTATGGGCTCGCAGGCCACGTCCTGAGCAGACGGCGTCTTGCTCACGCTCTGGCGTGCTCAGAGGGGGACGGAGCGATGCGCACCCTGGTTCCCAGCTCCGTTCGGTGGCTCCCACAGTGCTTACTGTGACTGAGTGACGCGGCAGCGCCCGCGGGAGTGGTCTCGCCTGCAGTGGTTCCTTACGAGTTTCGGACTTGAACCCTTGTGCTCGCACTTCTGTGCGCTTCCGCCGGCGAGGTGGGCAGACGAACCCCGTCCGTTTTCCCGGGTTGGGGACCGAGGTGACGGGCACTGGATCAGTGACGACCCCACTCAGGCTGCGTAGCATGTCGGCCAGCCAGGAGGCACCGGCCAGCCCTTCGGGTCCACCCTGTAGACACTTGGCCCCTGGAGGCAGGAATGAGGCTCTTGGGGACACCCCATCGCCACAAAGTGACAGGAAGCACTCGTCATCCTTTCCGCTTCAGAGGCCCGTGAATGGAGCAGGTCGTGAGAGACAGCGGAAGAGCGGGAGCTCAGTAAGAGAGCGGGGTCGTGTCGTATAATCACGGCGTCTCCGCTACGTAGCCTTTCCCGCCATCACCAAGCCCCCCGGAGGGGACGTTTGGGACAGCCGATGGCCCCACAGGGACACGCCATCATCGCCCCGAGGCTGCAGTGACAGAGGGCTCGCGCTCGCTGGTGCGCGTTCTCAGGGTTGGGACAAATGTGTCATGACAGGTGTCGGCGATGGTCATGTCACAGGGAGGACTCTCAGCGCCCCGGGAGCCCTCTGTGCTCTGCCTGGTCCCGTGTCCCTCCCCCGGCACCCCCTGACGACCGCCGTCCCCCCACGTTCCCTTTCCTGCCGAGTCAGATGGCTGGAATCGCACAGCTCGCCGCCCGTGGGGTCGGCCTCGGCCCGAGCAGTGTGCGTTTCAGGTCCTGCGTGTCCTTTCCCGGCCGGAGGGCTCGTCGTGGCCAGTGCTGACGCGTGTCCCCTTGTCGCGTGTGTGTCCGTCACCCCCCGAGCGGCGTCTGGGCGGCCTCCAGCTGTGAACACCCGTGTGCACCTGCATTCCCAGCTCCGCTGGGAGACGGGCAGAGGAGCACGGTTGCTGGCATGTTCTCCCCGTCAGGTCCTGGAATGGGGACGAGGCTGCGGCTCGTGTGGACTCTCAGGCAGCGCCGTGCGCTGGGGGTGGGAGCGCACTTGGCAGCACCGGGTCCCGGACCCAGCGGGGGCGTGTGGCCGCGGGCACGGGCCCGACCTGCTCTGGGGTCGCGTTGCGGGGCCGGGGCCGTCAGGAGCTGCCCACGGACATCGGGTCCCCGGGTGAGGGCGGGGGGCAGGCAGCAGACACGTACCCACGTGCGCCGTCGGTGCTGTCCACGGCCTCGCACTGTCCCCCGGTGAACGCGTCTCTTCTGGGGAGGACGTGGGGCCTGGAGTTTTCTGTGTCTCCGTCTCAAACGGAGCGTGCGCCCCCCGGGCGGTTTAGACGCGCTGTGGCACGTGCGTGCGCGAATTCGGGGACGTGGAGCTGCTCACGTGGCACCGACGTGCTGTGTGCAGGACACAGCAGAGCCGTCAGCGTCCCCACATCGGACAGCTCAGTTTGCGAACCTGCCACCGGTGCTAAGTTGGCAGCACTGTGCACACTAAGGTGTCATCACCGGCTCCCAAGGGGGAGCTGCTGGGTCCAAAAGCATCTTCGAGGGGCCCCTCGTGTCCCTGACGAGCTGCCTGGGGGGTCCACGCGGCGCGACGCTTCCGGCTGGCCGTGCCACGTGCTCCCGACCCCGCGTCTGCTTCTCCAGGCGGTGCTGCTGGGAGCACGTGTGCACGGGGTCCCCTCTGCGCCCCAAGTCCCCCTGCACTGCCGTGACCTGGAAGACCCCCGTGTCCCTGAGGACGCGCGTCCCTGTGTCTCCCCTGAGCCCCTCCCGACTTCCCTCGTCCTGTCCTGAGTTGGGGCTCCTAACTTTGCTCTTGGAACGTGCTGAAAACAGGCATTTTCCACGCCCCCCACGAGCCCTAAATGGGTGACATCAAAGCAGACATGACAATGGGCTCCCTGGGGGGGGGGGGCTTCAAATTCTAAGGGAGTTTGTAAAAGTCCGGGCAAGGCATGTACATACCCAGGGAGGGAGGGAGGGAGACAGAGGGACAGAGGGACAGAGAGAGGGAGACAGAGACAGAGAGGGAGACAGAGAGAGAGAGACAGAGAGAGACAGAGGGACAGAGGGAGACAGAGACAGAGAGGGAGGAGCTGGTTAAGGGCTCGTGAGACCTGGGGGAAACACAACGCTGGTGCCAGGGGGGTTCATTAGGTGTAATGGGGCAGGAGGGACAGGCCACCGGGAGAGGAGAGCTCTCACTGGGTCCGAAAATAGCCGAGGGAGGCACTCACGGCAGAAAACAAATCTGTGACATCAGGTGACCGTAGTGGACAAAGACGACAGGAAGCTTTTTACATCCTCCTCGGTACGGAGCAGGGTGCCCAGGAGCGGGAAGCCCTCCCGCTGGGTTGTGAGGAGAGGTCAGGGGCGTTCGGGGGTCCCCGGGGGACATGGAGCACCTGGAAGTCCCAGGAGGAGAAGGCCCCGCCCCTTCGGCGGTTCGGACTTTCCCATTGGTTACAAAGTAGTCCAGAGCTCACGTGGCATCGGGTCTCTGTCACGCGGCATCGGGCCTGTGCCACGTGGCTTCGGGTCTCTGTCACGTGGCATCGGGCCTGTACCAAGTGGCTTCGGGCCTCTGTCACGTGGCATCGGGCCTGTACCAAGTGGCTTCGGGCCTCTGTCACGTGGCATCGGGTCTCTGTCACGTGGCATCGGGCCTGTGCCATATGGCTTCGGGCCTGTGTCACGTGGCATTGGGTCTCTATCACATGGCACCGGGCCTCTGTCACGTGGCTTCAGGCCTGTGTCACGTGGCATCGGGCCGTATCAAGTGGCATCGGCCTCTGTCACATGGCTTCAGGCCTCTGTCCCATGGCACCAGACCTCTGTCACGTGGCTTCCATCCTCTGTCACATGGCTTCGGGCCTTTGTCACGTGGCATCGGCCTGTGTCTCGTGGCATCGGCCTGTGTCTCAGCTCCCCCGAGGTTCCGCGCAGTGTCGGTGGGACCGGTGTGGGGAAGCCGTGGGGTGACGTGCAGCGTGAGCGACTGTGCTCCTCTCGGTGGCCGTGACGAGCAGAGGCCGGCTCAGGTGCACAGCCTGCGGTGGTGACTGCTTCACTTCCTGTGACCCCGTCCGCTCACGGGCGGTGTTTCGCGTGGGAACTGGCATGAGCTGCGGATTTCTGAGCACGTGTGATCGGGAAGGCGTGTGCGCATGCAGGTGTGCTTCCGGAAGGTTCCAGCTTCACACATGGCGTTTATGTGGGTTCCGACAGGGCAGGAGTCCCTCTGGAGGTCAGCGGTGCTCCGTGCTTGACCGCGCCACCCCCAGCTCCCCATGGAGCTTCGGTGACACCCGAGAGACGCCTCATTTCCTGCATGACACACGTCCCACGTCCCCGGGTGTCGTGTGTGGTGGCCACAGCGTTCTCCCCTGGGGAAGCCAACCTGAGGTCGCCTCCGGTCTCAGCAGAGGTCTCTGGGGACAGAGGGACACGTGGTAACCATTCAGATGAGTCATATTTCCCTTTTGGAAACTTGGCTTCGCGGGTGGGGGATCCTGCCCGACGTGGAGGACGTGGGAGCGAGGGGATGGCCGTTTCCTGGGTCTGCGTGAGCACCCTTCTGTGTCACGGGGGGGAGCGAGGTGTGCCCTGGGGTCGGGTCTCTGTCGTTCGGACTTTGAAAGAGCTGGAGGGTCTCAGGAGTGACTCCTGCCGCCTGCTGTCCCCGACTCGGGGCGCCCTGCGCCATCTGGGAGGGCACTTGGCTCAGGGAGCGGTGGGCTTCCGCCCTCGCTGGGGAACCTTCCGTGCCCCCTCCCTGCTCTGCTGTCGCGTGTCCGTGCCACTTCGAGGACAGCGGTCTGCGTCCCAGGAGGTCGCGTGGCCGAGGCCCCCAGTTGCCGACACTCTGGGCGCCGAGTGGGGTGCTGGAGCTCGCCCGGCAAACGAGTGACCCGGCTGCTCGCGCCCTGTCGTCGGCGACCTGGCTGTCCGCCTCCGTGACGCTCGGCCGGGGCGCGGGAAGATAACGTGAGCGAGTCAGACTTCACGGCCGTGCAGCTTTGCGTGAACACCGCCGCCCCGAAAGGACCCCGCTCACAAACTCTGGGCGAATGCACACGTAATGGCTGCAGCTTACACCAGCGCAGCCACGGCCCCGCCACGCGACAGGGCCTGCCAGTGTTTCTGTGTGTCCAGGCCACGTGGTGACCTCCGTGCCATGCAGGTGCCACTGTCCCAGAACCGGGTGTGCATAACGCCTTCGCTGCTGCTGGGACGTTTTAGTGCAAATGCAGCTCTCAGCAACGGACGGTCCCGTTTTCTATAACGTCCCGTGACCCCAACGACACCCCATGTGTGCTCCTGTGACGGGCGTCTCGTCTCTGAGATGGAGCCGTGACGGTAGCGCCCATCGGTGCTTTGTTTGTCCCTCGGTGTGTGCTAGATTCTGTTTTAGTACGTCCGCGTTGATGGATCCGCGCTGCTGTGAACGGGCGTCGGGGTTACTTCACCCCATTGTTTCTATTACGACTGGGACTGCGAGTGGAATCTCCTGTGCGTGTCTCCTGACACAGATATTCAAGAAGCTTCTATAGGAGAGAGAGGGACTATTACCATGTAGACTATAGTGTGTGTACACGTGCGTGTGTGCACCTGCGTGCATGTATGTGCACGTGCATGTGAGCATCTGTGCACGTGTGTGTACCTGCGTGTGCACGTGTGTGCATGTATGTGCATGTGCATGTGAGTATCTCTGTGCACGTGTGTGCACCTGCGTGCATGTATGTGCACATGCAAGTGAGCATCTGTGCGCGTGTGTGCACGTGTGTACGTGCGTGTGCACGTGCGTGCATGTATGTGCACGTGCATGCGAGCATCTATGTGCACGTCTGTGCATGTGTGTATGTGCGTGTGCACGTGCGTGCATGTGTGTGCACGTGCATGTGAGCATGTGTGTGCACGTCTGTGCATGTGTGTGTGTGCACCTGCGTGCATATGCATGTGGTAACACCATGCACAGAGCAAAGGTTGTGCCTGTAGGTAACAGGTCCCCTGTGCTAGGCCAGAACGTGATGCACACACCACTTGGGCACCCCCAAATATCAACGTGCTCACCAGAAACAAAAGGAAAGGAACAATAGAGACACCCACACATTGCACGCCCTCGGGAATAGCCAGCCCAGGCTTTCTTAGCAAACTGTAGACAAGCTTTTTTGGTACAAGCTCATTCATTTGGGCAGGGGCCGGGGGCTGCTGCCCTGTGGCAGCAGCCGTGGGCAGCAGACGTCTCTGTGGGTCCCCGCCTTCAGCAGAGCTGCAGAAAGAGCAGGTGCGGGGTCTCCACAGGCTTGTTCTCCACTCCTTCTCTCTCCCCCTCTCTGCCTCCCTCTGTCTCTCTCTCCCCCTCTCTGCCCCTCTCTCTGTCTCTGAAAGCCGTGCACTGAGTTGTCTGCCTGCTCAGGTATTCCACAGCCCCGGAAAGGCAATGCTGTGGACGCCTGGGGGACGGGATTTGATCCCTTGTCCGGCCAACATAGCACAGTAAACGCGACGAGGGTTCGCCTGACCTAAATACACATTTGGAAATGGAACCGATCGCGGCTTGAGTGATGTGCGCTTGGGGGAGAGATTGCCTCGCAGGTTCTATCCTGCCTCATTTACAGGCTGCTACGCCTCAGTAGGTCGGGCCTCGTCTTAATTACAGCCTCAGACGGCAGGGCCGCCCTGGAGAGGGTCGCTCAGGAGCCCGCAGCCCGGTCGGTTATAAATCAAGTCGCAGAGCCGCTCGGAGATGTTCCCGCGACCTTGGCCGGAAAACGCCGCGCTAGGAGGGCCTCAGCCCCACATGCCACGTATTCGATGAAGTCACGGTTTTTGCTCTTTCTCCTAAAATGTTTGTGTTCGGATAACGTTAGCGCACCCCTTTATTGGGGAAATTAAAGTGTGTCTAGATTACACAAAACTACCGTACGTTAACGTCTGTACGTTGCAGCACAGATTAAATATACACGTTACACGTGACGACATTGCAGCCCCTGTGAAGTCCTTTGTGTTGTGAGAGGTTCACACGGGAAGGCTTGTCTTAATACATTCTCGTCCCCAAATGTGTCGGTTGGTTTAGTGTATAGTGACTTTTCCATGATGGTGGGGATGCATATTCAAAAGGTTTGTCGCCAAAACCTTGATGACTTACAATGCTGAGGCTTTTAAACTGGCCAGATGTTTGAATGTGACTTGCACATGTATGCACGCACAGGCACACACGTGCACACACCAGCATACACACACCACACGTGTGCGCGCACACACAAGCATATGTGCGCGCACACACACACGTGCACACACCAGCATACACACACCACATGCACGTGCACACACACCAGCATGTACATGTGTGTGCACGGACGCGCACACACACATGCGCACACCACACATGCACACACATGTACACCCCCCCACACACACACCAGCATATACCTGTGTGTGCACGCACACACACACACATGCGCACACCACACATGCACACATGTACACCCCACACACACACACACCAGCATATACATGTGTGTGCACGCGCACACACACACATGTGCACACCACACATGCACACACATGTACACACACACGCACACCAGCATATACATGTGTGTGCACGCGCACACACACATGTGCGCACCACACATGCACACACACAAACAGCATATACATGTGTGTGCACGCGCACGCACACACATGTGCACACCACACATGCACACACATGTACACACACACGCACACCAGCATATACATGTGTGCATGCGCACACACACACATGTGCACACCACACATGCACACACATGTACACACACACGCACACCAGCATATACATGTGTGCACACATACACAGTGCCACTGCGTGTTATAATGTTAAGCTGACCAGGCGTCCTGTTTGAAACGGGACAGGAGACAACGGTCAGCCTCGTCTCAAGGAGCGGAATGCATGGTGTCAGTAGGCCGACCAGAGGTCCCATGTGAGACGGGACAGGACCGTTGTTGACTGTCCCGCTGGCAGCAGGACGTCTGGTCAGCCTGTGTTCTTGCAGTGTACCCACAACGCTGACGTGGATGTGATATTCCCCATTGGGTGAAGGACACTTGGAGGTTCTCACACTGGAATGACTTTACCCCCAAGGGTCAGTTAGCAACGTCTGGGGACACTTCTAGTTGTCACAGTGGGCGCTGTGGGCAGCTGGTGGGTGGAGCCCAGGGACGCTGTTCAACACCCTGCAGTGCCCAGGACGCCCCGTCACAGGGCGTCGCATCGTCCAAAGTGTCAGCCGTGCCCAGGTCGAAGGCCACGGACCTGGGGTCCTGTTCCTTTGTGCAAACTGAGGCAAACCTGAGGAAGCCGAGAAAGTGGGAGCGCTCTGACGTCGTGACTGTCACAAATGCCGAGCCCCGATGGGCGCGTGCTCGGACTCTCCCGGGCCCCTGCGCTGCGGTGCTGCTGGGCCGTCATCTCTGCGGTCCCCAGAACGTCACACAGAGAGGACGCTGGGTGGGAGGACTCAGGCGTGAGGTCAGGGCGTGACCGTGCTCGTACGGTCTTCCCGGAGGCGGGATTCGTCACCGTTCTCGTCCACGCTGAGCCGGGGACCGCCCGTGTGGGCCGCCGTGGGGGCCAGCATGCCTGCAGCCGGTCAGTTTGTAGAAATCGGCCGGCCGACTTCGCCTTTATCAAACTGCATTGCGGGGACTGCCGGGTGGCCGCAGCGAGTCCCCAAAAGCCGCCGTTGTGTCCCCGCCTAGCGGCGTGTTTCCGTGCTGTGATTTCAGTTACCCTTGCTCAGCCGTGGCCTGAAAACATTACACGGAACGTTCCAGAAGTGAGTGAGTCATCGCTTTAAATGGCACGCTGAGTGGCGTAATGAGCTCTGCAGAGGCCCACTCTGTCCAGGGCGACCTGGATCACCCCTCTGTCCCATGTCCCCGCCTTGCAGGCCAGCTCCTGCCTGGTGCTCAGTTAGCACCCACCCGGGTGACCGTGTGCTCTTCTGTCCCGCTGGTGGCCAGGTCATCGGTACGTAATGCACAGCGGCCCCGGGTCAGGCGTCCTGACACTGGACGCTCCGACACGCCACGGAGCGGCCCCGGGGCCAGGCGTCCTGACACTGGACGCTCCGACACGCCACGGAGCGGCCCCGGGGCCAGGCGTCCTACACTGGACACTCGGACATACCACGGAGCGGCCCCGGGGCCAGGCGTCCTACACTGGACACTCGGACGTGCCACGGAGCGGCCGGACGGGCTTGCTTGAAGCCGCGGTGCACAAGTCGTCCCCAACTCCTCCTTGGCTCGTCCCCCGTCGTCCTCAGAAGGGGGGTGCAGCGGCACAGGGGGCCCGAGGGCGACACCAGGTTTCCTCTCGTGACTCTGATTGTGTCGTCACCGTTGTCAACGTGGTGTCGTCACGAAGCCCCTCCTCTGCCCCATGCGCGCTGTGGCTGTGCCGGAAAGCACCGGGTGTCCGTGGGGCTCGGTACTGCCCGCCGTCTCCGGCCGCGGGGACGCGCGGGGCCCGGCGTGGGGCGGGGACGGGGCGCGGGCAGCAGGGGGCGTGTGGCCGCGGGAGACACCGCGCACGGTGGCCGTCGTCTTCCTCACCCTCGTCTGCTTGTTTCCCCGCAGGCCGGCGTCTGTGCCCCGGAACGTCCCTGAGGACTCCGTCGTCGGCCCCGGGCCCTGCTGGACCGTCAGGCGCGCCCGGCGAACGCGGCCCGGGACTGCGGCGGGGCTGCCCTCCGGCCATGGGCTGCGCAGGACGCCGCTGGGCGTGCGTGTGACGCGGGGCCCCCCGCCGAGCCCGCCAGCTCCCCGCCCCGCCCTCGCGTCCCCGGGGCCGCCCTCTGCGCTTGGCGTTGCACCCTGAGACGCCCGCGGATGCCTCAGTGAGCCATGGCGAGGCCCGGGGGACCGGCATGGCTGCCGTGGCTGCTCGCCCCGCTCGGCGCCACGGGGAAGCCCCTCGCCCTCCTGTGGGCCGCCGCCCTGGCCGTCAGGGTCGCGCTGGTGCACGGCCAGGCCCAGTACCCCGTCGTGGGCACCAACTACGGCAAGATCCGGGGGCTGCGGACGCCGCTGCCCAACGAGATCCTGGGCCCCGTGGAGCAGTACCTGGGGGTCCCCTACGCCTCGCCCCCCACCGGGGAGCGGCGCTTCCAGCCGCCGGAGCCCCCGTCCTCGTGGACGGGCGTCCGCAACGCCACGCAGTTTGCCGCCGTGTGTCCCCAGCACCTGGACGACAGGTCCCTGTTGCATGACATGCTGCCCGTGTGGTTCACGGCCAACCTGGACACTTTGATGACCTACGTTCAGGATCAGAGCGAAGACTGCCTCTACCTGAACATCTACGTGCCCACGGAGGATGGTGAGTACCCGCCGGACGCCGCGGCCACCCCACCCCGTGCGTCCGGGACACGCCTGCCCGGGGGCCCGGCACCTTCTGCGTGCTGTTCCCTGCGGCCCGTGCTCCAGGTGCAGCGGGTGACGGGGGCGCCGGGGCAGAGGGGCGCGTCCACCGAGCATAACCGACCCCCGATCACGGTCGTGCTCCGGTCAGCAAGCTGGACATTCCACGGACTGGCCCCCGCTCTTAGCCTGCAGAGTTCGGTGACCCCCCCCCCTTGGTTTTGGTTTGTCGTCTTGTAATACTGGGTGTTGCCACTGCACAGGCGACGGCTGTTTAGGAACGGTGTTGGATTTCGGGGTTTAGAACCCACGTCGCAAACACAGAGGGGCACCCTGTCTTCCTCCGGTGGTCACTGCCGTCCAGGGCAGCTGTGTGTCCTCAGAGGCCCCCCCGGGGTGTGGCCAGAGGCCCCGCCCAGCTAGGGGTGCGGTCAGAGGCCCCCCCCACCCCAACTAGGGGTGCAGTCAGAGGCTGCCCCAGGGTTGTGGTCAGAGGCCCCGCCCAGCTAGGGGTGCGGTC
>PVJL010020083.1:0-12658 GCA_004026885.1 Lyroderma lyra
ACTATGTTGAAAAAATACATGTTTTCTGCAAGTTTCATTTGTTATTTAGTTGTTTTAGGTTCATTTATAGAGTAGTTAGGAAGAAGCTAACATAAACTGCAACTATAATCGATCCCTTGTGAAATTCATATTTTGGCCCAAATTTTGCACAAAATATTCAGCACTGGGATGAGAGGGAAATGTTTTTCAGCACCAAAAGCGTTAATAAACTTGGTCCCACAAGATCCTTACTCAAGTTCCAGGGAGAAAATACAGAAATCCATGGAGACCCAACATCTTCTCTAAACGGTTCTCAGAGAGAAGCATCAATATGTCCTATGGATTGCAGCCTCTTTGGGGCACTGTTTCCTTTAACGTGTTTTGGCTTCTGTGACAATTCCCACATGTGAGTTCAGCTGAAATGAGCAAATGTCTCCATACTTACTTGACACAAGAACCACAGTGGCGGGAGCGGTGTGCGTATTTGCAAACCTTCGGAGACTCTGGCGGAGTTTGTCATCAGCAGCGTTCTTGGCAGTAGCATTAATGTGGGCAACAGTTACCTGAATGAATGCATAATGAGGACAAATGAGCACCACATTCTGTGTACACCTTAATAGAAAGCTCATTATTATTACTGCACCTTAGGAACAGAAAAACAAAATTACACCCAGATTTCCGTAATCTCAAATTTGGTTCTCCATATGAATTAACTGGTCCCATTATCACCCCTGCTCTCACCTTCTACTTTTGCACTTCATCGATCCCCCTTTCGGAAAATAGGCAGAGGAAAGGAAGTGGTATCTGAAGTAGTTAAATGAGCTCTCACAAATAGCCTTTGCCAACAATCTGGGAGTGGCCAGGATTTGACATGTGATTAAGGCAAGATTTGGGGCTGTATTTGATGTTATCTGCCTAGGGCTCTGAGAATCTGGGATTAGGTGGTGGGAAGGGAGGCATTTGCACCTTGGGAGCTGAAATCTGTTTATTCCTGTTAAAACTATCTGGCTCACAGGTAACAGCCTCCACAACAAGGGAAGGTTTGTTTTGAGAGGTACATCAACTATATGTATACATGCGCGTGCACCCTCACACTCTCACTCATACACACAAATTTATTAGTTTTTATAAAGAACTTAAATAGGTAGCAATATGATATACCAAAGGAATTACTTGTCTAAGAGTCAAAAGAACTGGATTCTATCTAGTTCCAGTTTAAGACAAGAGACTTTGGGGTCAATCTGGATTTAAATCTTAGCTCATCCACTTACTGGCCATGTGATTTTAAAAAAATTGCTTAACCATGTGGGGGCTTCAGTTTCATTTGTAAATTTCAAATAATAAATCCTGTGGGCCTTGTTCACAGAGCAGTTGTGAAAAAGCAAAGGAAATAATACATATGTAACCATTATACTAGTTTGGTACTAGTCACAAATAAGCACCATGATTGAAAAATCAGACATGATTATATAATTCAGTACAGCAGAACCTCGAACACTGTCATTTCATTCAATGTCATTCTGATATAACATTAATAGATGCCGTAGAAACCTAAGTCTTGTTTACATCAATTAGCCTATAGTAAAACTGGTTTCCTTACATGTCATTGTGCTTCAAGTCACAGAACCTAGTGACAACTCTAAGTGAGGACTTACTATACTTTAGAAATAATCTTTTGCTAATTTCCTTTATTTGCAAACTTAGCACTTCAGATAAAGTGCTATTACTAAACAAATTTTGAATTGGAATTTTTTTTTTTAAATCACGTTTATTCTTCTACCATAATAAATTTAAATTCTTTTTTTACCTGACAATTATTCAGCTCTTGAATAACTTCTTTGTTTTCTTTACTGATGTCACACACACAAATGAATTCTGCTTCTCTGTGGCCTTTAAAAAACTTCTCGCGGATTCTCTGTACAACAGCAGTTGCTGAGCGGCCAGAGGGTACTGAGCAGTTTTCAATATCCCAAAAAACCCCAATGGGGGGTAAGTTTTCCAGCACCTGCCCGGCTAGTGCAACTTCGGGTGACCCTTAAGAAATGTTAACACTTGCAATTACACACAGTGAGAAAGAAATGGCAAATTAAAATAACACAGGTAGCGACATATCATTCTTAGTGGCAGAAAAACGAAATTACTGATGCATGTTAGCTTCAAGGACACAACCTCTCTGGCTGACCCAATAAAATAAACAACCCCAAGTTGCCATAGCCTCTTTAGCAATTACTCCTATTTTTGAAGAGAAAAAAATCTAAAGGTCAAGTTACTTTAAGGCCACAATAAATCCATTGCAAAGCACGAGCCATCCTCATGCTGAGCAGTTACGCATCTCGGGACACTAACACATAGTTGAGTGGTGGCTGCAGTGCTGGGACCTGATTTTCATGCTCTGCCCACGCTCTCTACCTACTCTGCAGGAACAACAATCAAGAGGCGATAGAGTGTGAGGTTCTCATTGTCCTGGATTTTCAATAATTTTTAATGCTGCATTAAATCTGATTTAATATTTTTCAACTGTTCAATTATTTAAAAATGTTTTCAAAAATAAAATACCCCATTAACTACTTTGGCGGAAAATGACCCCAGGTTTTCAAGTATTATTTTTCACCAGCCGTTCCTAAATCTTCCTATAATAAATACTAAGTCCTTATAGAGAGTATGCAGTTAAGAAGTGTGATTACGAACCTAAGTTGACAGCAAGACGCTTCTAGCACTTATTTCTCCTAACTACAAGGTCGGACAATTAATTTCGTAAATTCATCCTAGAAAAAGTGCTACATACCTCATTGCTGAATGTCACTACGGTCACCTTCGAAGTGCTCCCCTTGGGAAGCTGTGCGCTGACGCCAGCGCCTAGTCCACCCTTCAGAGCAATGTTGGAACTCTTTTTCTGGAATGGCCATCAGAGCTATCGTTGTACCTTGGCAACGTTATGACACCTTACCAAGTTGTTTGTACAGCGCTGACAACAGAAGTGCATGGTGGCAAGTTTGCGAACTTAATTGTCAGATTTGGGGGATGACAACAGCTCTGATGGCCATTCCAGAAAGTGTTCCAAAATTGCTTTCAAGGGTAAACCAGGAGCTGGTGTCGGTGCATAGCTTCCCAAGGGGAGTACTTCGAAGGTGACCATGGTGACATTCAGCAATGAAGTATGGAGCACTTTTTCTAGGATGAGTTCACGAAATTAACTGTACAACCTCATACTCCCCGTTTTTCCACACATGGATTCTGATCTCAAATAGCCTCAGCCCAACATAAAAGGGCAAATGACCTACTCATCTTTAAAATTAAAAAGGTTTTTACCAAGAGACAGAATTGGAGACTCATATACACAGTAGCTTTAGAACCACAAGGAATCATCTAAAGGCAATTAAATACAGTTAGTATCAGAAACTGAAAACATTCAGATATGCACATTGTATACCATACTGTCATTTACCAAAAATCGCAGCAGCTTTGCCTAGACCGGTGGCCAGTGACAACGTGGTCTCCTTCCCTGCTCCTTTGGCTCCACAGCCGTTACATAGAGGAAGAGGAACAGGTGCAGACTGAGTATCTGGAGGTGGTATATTTGGCCAGACTTTAGCAGCAGCTATTATATTATTTCTTGCCGGCTGTTTTAAAAATGTTTTTGAAAAAAGGAGGATTCAGATACATTTCAGAACTGAGAGTTATATACAACTGAAACACATTCTAAGTGTTTCACCTTTCCACCTGTTAATGTCTGATAAAATGTCTGTTCAAATCATCCTTCCCAGAAGTATTAGTTATCAATTTATAAACTTACTTCAAGAAGTGACTTGAAATGATCAGGAAAGACTATCACATGATCAGACTTTGACATTGTGGGGCACGTGTCTGCTGCAACAGAGACCTCAGACACACTTTACAAAAAGGGAATTAAAGTCTTCACTTAAACACACATGTGATGGAGTCCAAGTTTTAAGCTCCCCAAATTATTACACAAGGACAACATGCAGTTATGGACATCACATGAACAGGTCCACGTATAGGGCAAGTGTTAGTTACGAGAAATTACCATCGTGCTCTAACCTTCAAAGACAAATAGAACACGAGGCTGTGCCAAACTAGGTTCACATGTGAGTAACAGGTTTATTATGAGAGGCCCAAAGAGCATTCACTATATGAGTAACTACTCTGTACTTTTCTGAATGGTCCCCCCCACTCTACCCTCTGCTTCTTTCAGGACCAGACATTATGCTGATGGGGAGAAAGCTGTATCACGGAAGGATCTTCAGCTCCATGCACAATAAAGGATTTTCCAGATACATCCGCTTTTAAACGTCATTCCTCAAACCTCGGCTGCACCCAACATGTGAAATAAAAAGACACCAACCTTGCTTAGACAGTCTTCACAGTACAGGGAGCCCTTTAAACACACCGGAGGGACCACATTTAGGTGCAGAGAGTTGGTGCACAGGTGAGGCACTAGCTCGGGCTGTGAAATGTGCTCTTCCAAATGCCCCGGAGCCACATTTGTGAAGTCAGGACAGGGGAAGTAGCCAGCAGAGGAGCAGCCCTGGACGGCCGGGAACTGCGGCAGCGTGTGCACGTTCCCATGGCACGACTGGAAATGGAGCTTTCCACAACAGGGCAGGTGCTGGCAGGAAGATGCATTGCTTTCTAGACACATGCTGGGAAAGTCACTTGCAATGCCGGCCAAACTGGTCCTAGCTGAGGCATTCTGAAGGGAAGAGGCAGGCTGGAAAGCAAACCCTGACCCCACCTGACACGTGACTGTCCTGGTGCTCTGCGAGTCTAACAGTGCGCCCCTGTGAATCAAGCTACCAGTCCCTCCAACACCGCCACCACCACCGCCAAAATGCATTGGTGAAGTGGAGGGGTCATTAGTGCAGTGAGCACAGCAGCTTACTTTGGGGACAGCTGAAAGCTGTATTTTAGGTTGCTGAAGAGAATGAGGATCTGGAAATGGGACTGCTGGAAAAAGTTTAGAGCCCGCACGAAGGGGAGATGGTACGTCCTTTAATTCCACAGCAACTTTCTTGTTCTCCATGTAATTTTTCTGAGAAGAGAAAATCAGAACACAATCTTATGAGGCCAGTGATTTCTCGTTACATCCCACCACATTCAACCATGGAAACGGTGTTCAACCCTGATTATACCACATGATCACGATCAAACAAAATGGAACGGCAGCTAAAACCAGTGCCATTCTTCAGAAAGTAACAAATCTTCCCAGAAAACTAACATGAAATATTTAAAGCCTCTATTGTTACTCAGAATGGAAGAGCAGGCGTCAAAAAATTATACTCTCGTTGAGTCAGGAATTATAATAATGTGCTATGAGGAGTAATATAAGCAGGACACAAGGGAACGCTCATCTATATGCATTAGGAATTTGCTACGTCCTTAGTCTTGCATAGTTACCGTTTGGGGACTAAGTGGCAACGTCTGCTCAGGACCAGAAAAGCAATTAGAGAATTTCCAAAGCCATGGCTTAGTGTCATTATCTTGGTGAAGCCATCCAAGTGTTCTACTGCAGGAGTCCTCAGTTCCGTTTCCTTCCATCATACAGCCACACAAAGTGGTTCAACATCCTTTCATCTTCCTTGTCTTTCATTCTTCCACCCTGTTAAGAATAATTGTAAAATGCCATTTATATGCATATGTACAAATTTTACTATTAAAATGTGCGACTGTCAGCTGTATGTGTGGTGCAATGGTTTCCAACAAGTCAGAGTTTAACGAGCTAAAGCAGACAACATTACAGGTTACTAAAATTTGGTAACTTGGTTGACTGTTTATGCTTGAACTCTAACTGTATCAACCTGGTTTTTAAAAAATCTATAACCTTCCATTCCTCATGTTCCATAGTTCCTCAAATAAAAAGGAACTCTGTCTGGATGAGCCCTGTCCCTTTTCTATAACCAGTCATGGTTGAGAGACATAGTCCAGTCTTGGACACCCTTGTATCCCTATGTGTAACCAACTGCTCCTCTTCACTTGGCTAGAGCCAACCTCATCCAGCCCTGAGCAGAGTTTTTCTACAGTTTTTCTTAATTCTTATTGACCATCTCTCCCTAAAGACTCTACTTGTGAAAGTCAAAAAATTAACAGCAGAGAGTATGTAATTTTAGTAAAAGAACAACCACACGTTCTCATTACCAATTACATAAGATTTTGAAATTGATTTAAGAGCAACTTATCCCACTGTGTCTTTGATATGAGTTTGGAAGTTCCAAATGAAGTGACCTCTGTGGACTTTGAATTTGATTCTATTACAGAACAAATCAAGCCAATTTCTTAGTTTACTTATTATGAAAGTGCAGTCTGGTATACTACCAAAAATCTAACAGAGAAATCTCAAGTCACGGATGCGCTTTATCTAATCCAAGGCAACAATGCTTAAACAGTACAATTAATTGAATCAATAATAGCCACTGGGCATCCAGGCAGCCCGCCAATGATAAAGACAACTGAATCCCACTTCCAAATCCCCGCCATCATACCCCAGCAACCACTCACTCTTACCTACCGTGGCCATTTTAAGGTTATGAATTTATCTTTCAGAAATTTAATCTAGGCATATAGAGGAGAACTCCTTTCAGTTATCTCTCTGATATGATGCTCTTTTCAAGAGATTTAAAATCTAAATAGTAGGGTGAGGGGCAAGATGACCATACACTCTAAGAGTTGATCATAGAAAGCCAAGGGTGAGCAAACTGGCCTGCCAGCCAGAATCAGCCCACCACTTGTATTTAAATGGCCTTCAAACTAAGAATTGTTACTTTTTTAAATCCTTAGAAAAATATATCAAAATAATGTTTTATGGCACAAAAGTGTATGAAATTCAAATTTCGTTGTCTATAGTTTTATCGAGACATGGCTACACTCCCTTGTTTGAAGTACTGTCTATGATTGGTTTTGGCACTACAATTACAGAGTTGAGTACTTGCAACAGAAGCTATATGGCCCACAAAGACTAAAATATTTACTATTGGGCTCTTACGTTAAAGCTACAAAACTTCATTAAATTTTGGTTTCTTCATCCATAAAGTGTGGCTAATATTATTATTATTATTTTTAAAGTGGTGAAATAAAGAGAGAGTTTATTGAAGAGAAAGTACACTCCAGAGAGGCAGGAGTGGGCTCGAGCAGGAAAATGGCTTAGGAGCCTCACAGCATTATTGAGGGGGGACAAAACTAAGATAAAGGAACCCACCATCTGTCTGTTTTCAGCACTGTATTGCCTGTGCCAAGCACAGCGCCTGGCTACTTAGGTAATACTAAGTATTTGTTGAACAAGGAAATGAATAAAGCTGTTTATCTAGTATATACAGTTAGAAGTTAATTGGGAGACACAGATAAAGTTAACTGCCACAATGTTAGTAAATGACAGTACTTGTTTTTCCTATTAAATAGAGGTCTTAAATCTTCCCACAATCTTCTCTAGATCATGAGAATTCATGAGGTTCGTGATTATACACAACTTCAACATACTCTCGCAAACCTCTTCACGGCCTATCCTGAAAGTATGCTGACAGGTAGAGTACTATATAGTCTACTCAGCATTTTTATTTAACATTATTTCTAAATTCAGCAAATATTTGCTTAGGATGTACTATGTGGCAGGCCTATGCTTGGCACAGGGATACAACGATGAAAACAACCAGACAATGAGATCTATTTATATAATTTTCCCCCCACAGTAAATCTGTGAGATAAACAAGGGAGAAAGTGGCCCCACCTTACAGAGAAGGAAAAAGTAGTTTAATGAAGTTCTGTAACTTGCCTCAGATCACACAATTAGAAAGGGGGCAGAACCAGGCATGTCCACCTCTTTCTACCACACTAAGGTGCTTTCACTATTGCTCAACACAGTAACAGAAAGTACAAATGTATTCACTTGTTAGTGACCTGCACCTGGAAATTTTTCCAATTATTCCTGGGAATGCCACTAAGGAACGGAGGTAGCCAAAGCAAGTTCTACTTGAGTGGAAGTCTCACTTCTGCCACCGTCTCTCAGAGTCTTTGAGCAATTAATTTAGTGGTTGAGAGCCGACTCTGAAGTCAGACTGCCTGCGTATTAACCTCCAATTCTGCTTCCTATCTGTGAAGCTTTGGACAACTCACGACGCCTCCAAACCTCAAACCCCCATCTGTAAAATGAGCCTGATAGCCAATAGCACCTTTATAGGGCTGCTGCTTGGATTAAATGAGATAATCGAAGTAGACAATTTAGCAGTGGCCTTCTCTAAACACACAGTCTAGTCCTCGAAGGCTGCACCACCCCATCCCATTATACTTGATTTTTTTCATGGCTCTTTTATCTAAAATTATCTTATTTGCTTGCTTTTTTTAAAATTATCTGTCTCTCCTTCCTGAATATAAATTCCGTAACAACAGGGATCATATTTTCTTACTCATTTTTTATATCCCTTGCGTCTAGCACAGTGCCTGGTAGCTATCAATAATTGTTGAACGAATGAAAGGTTCAGTAAATGTCTAGGAAGACCGTTTCAATTGGGTTTCAATTTTGACCGCTCAGAGAGGTTGGGAAGTCCAACAGATACAAAAGGAACCCGCTTGGTAATACTACCAGAAAGGTGCTTGGGAAACTCTAAAAGGTGTATCAAGGTGTCGCCTTACAGTTAGCAGTGGGAGTGGCTCAACCCCTAAAACTCAACACTATCTGTCAAACCGGAGGCAGGGTGTTGGAAAACTAAGGAGGATGCAAAACACTCTGAAGGGATGCCCAAAACACCTGCCCGGTCTTCCTCTCTTAACCTTTCCATTGTGCATATTCCTCTAGAAAGACTGCTCTCCACACCTGGAGGGCCCCACAGGGAGACAGGTGCGGGCGGGGAGCCAAACACCCCCGAAGGGCAGCAGCGGCGCAGCAATGACAGTCATAAACGGACGTGAAAAGGAGACAACCCGAACCTTTACTGGGCCTGACTGGCGAGTCCCAGGCCTTCCCCTAGGACTAGCCAACCTCCCTCGCCCCTCCCGCAATGGGCAAAGGAAGCGGGGGCACCTTCTCCCTCCCTGCCTGGTAGTCTCAGAGCAGAAGGCGCCTCAGGAACTGGTTCCCGGGACTTCAGTACACTCACCTCAGCCGACAGCACCACCTCCGCTCACATTCCGGCCCCGCCGCCTTCCCTCCGCCCCCCCCCAGGCCCTTTGTTTTGATTCCCGACTCCGCTGCTCCCGCCGCCGCCGCCAAGCGCACCATCCACTTCCGCTTCCGCACCGCACCGCCCCTGTCGCAAAACCGACGCCCTTCTCTCCCGTTCGCTCCGCCCTTTCCTCTGCTCCTCCCCCGTCGCCGCGTCCTCCCCGCGCGGGGCGTGCTGGGAACCCGGGGGGGGGCGGGGCCTCGCGGCCCTGCAGCCTCGTCAGGCTCAGTCCCCTCCCGATAAACCCCTAAATAGGGACCTTCCCGGGGGGCGATCCCGGCTTTTTTGGCAAAACCCCCCAGTTTAAGGAGGCCTTCCCCCTAGCTTATAGTTGTGGAGTGGAAAGAAACCTAAAAGCGGAGAATTAGGGAGCTTGTGAGGTGGAACCAGGGCAAAAACCTGCCTTCCAGGATTTGATGCGATTCAGCTCTTTGGGTCTTTTGAGAGAAAGCGATTTAAACGGAATTTTCAATGACAAACCCGATCCTTTTGGCTTTTTCTCCCCTCTTGCTCCCGTCTGGTCACGTGATGATCCTACTTCATTATTTTTTTAATTAAATGACGCATATTTTCCACAGCATCCTTAATCTAGTGCAGCCTAGTGGCGAGTGGAGGAAGGAAAAAAAAAAAAAACCAAAACCTGCCAGCTGAGCTAACCGTCAGGTACTTCGGGCCCGCAGGGTTTCCCACAGAGTTACGACCCAGCTGGCAAAAATAAAAGTGTGAGCTAAGACTAGGCTGGATGTTGTCATAACAATTAAGAGGTCCTCGTGACTTTGGGAAGAAAAGGTGATTTTTAAAAGCTCTGCTCCAGAGCTCGTTACACATGAACACAACTTTTTTAGTGACAGGTTGGACGAGCAAAAAGGAGACCTTTATAGTTGCAAAAACCTGGTGAAGCTAATAGCAGCTTGTATTTTAGGTGCATACTTATGCCACCTTTGGGGTTTATTTTTCTTCACCTCACTACTTTTACTTAAAATTTTTAAAAAAGTGATCTTTTAACTCAGCATAACGGTCATTTGCGAAACTACCAGCCGTTTCCTGTTGCAAAGTAGAAAAACAAAGCACATATCTACATGTAAATCTAGCCATAGTTTAGGAGGTGCTAGCTGATTACTCCAGAAAAGTTAATTTCTGAAGTTTTGCCAAGAAACAGATTTACCTTGCCGAAGAATCAGCAACTGGAAATGGCCAAAAGAGAACTTTCCCCCCTGAAGTCTGCAGTGTGAGGCAATTCATTAGGCAATTAGCAGTAAGTGGGGTACATTTCGGGGGAAGTTAATACATCCCTATGGACGTCCTTTGCAGACATGTGTTGTGGAGTGCAAGATCAAACACGTTGCTGAAGAATGCTTTGTGATTGAATTTAATTTTCCAGTAGGCAGATGACAAGTACGCACTCATCATTTGCCTGCTTAGGTATATATTACTGCTGAGTAAATATTCAGTGTATCTCTGTGTGGGGAGTATTTTCCAAGTGGGAATTAGAACAGATGGAAAAGTAACCCTGTTTCTAGTGTTTGTTTGTTTGTTTTTCACAGTACCAAACAAATATGCTTCTCTTTAGGGGTGTTTTTCTTTCTCTCCCTTTTAAAAAAATTCTAGTTGAGTATCTCTGAACATCGTCCATATTAACTAAAAATATTTTTAAAAAATAATTCTAGATTCTTTTATTGCTTTTTTTAAAAAAAGGTTTTAGCCACAAAACATAATAAAGAGCAGACACATTTTGTTTGACTTTGCTTGGCATTCTTTCAAGCCCAGAGCTTTGCCTGGTCTCAACAGGTTAAATGAAGTAAGTAAAAATTAATCAATCATGTTAATGGAAAGCAAATGAAAAGTCTAAATTACAAATAATTTTTTAAATGCAATTTTGTTTTGTTTTGTTTGTTTGTTTTTGTAGAAAACTAGCTTGAGCAGAGTACACCCGCCCGCCCTTGGAAGCAGATAATGATGCACTGAAATACAATTTGCTATTTATGAAAGAGGGCTTTAACATTTTGGTTAAGATATATTTTCTTAAGCATAATCTCTGTTCATCTTATTCCTATTTCTTTTCTGGGCAAACTCTTTCATCAGAGAGTAAGAGTTTTTTCTTTGTTCAAATTATAATCTTCATGTTTATAAAAAATAAAAATTGATTTTGGGGCTATTTAAGCAGCTACTTTACATTCATTTCAGCTCCTAATGAACCTGGCTGCCACTACTGGAGTTTCTCCCTCAGCACGTTCTATCTATGGTAGTTAGGTTTATTATTTTGAAATGATAAGTTATGATAGCAAGACTTAAGAGAAACTGAGCTCTCTGCTCATTCATATCTGAATGTTACAAGGAAAATAAAATTGAATAAAGAGAGGATAAAGTTTTAAAGTACACCCAAATTTCCCTTTCATGTTTAAGGTTTCACCTAATGACATTTACCTAAATTCCTGTTCCTGAAGAATTTTTTAATGATAATCATTTCAATGTCCTCTCTTCTTTTTAAAATGGAAAATAAAGGAAATTGAAAACCAGCTAGTTTAATTGACTTGATCTGTGTGGTAGCTTATCAATTTGCGCTTCAGTTTATTTGTAAACTGGGGTGATTATTCCCTGCCCAGAAACTTCACAGAATGGTGAGGATCTATAAAATTCTAGAGTGAAAGAAAGCATAAAAGCAAAAATGTCAAGAGGGTACAAATGATTTATTAGAGTTTGGTACCTGGGACTGGGTTGGAAGTTTCCTGAAAGACATTTTGGTACTTTCCTTAACCTTGCTGATGGAGGTGGTGGTTCCCTTTTGCATCTCTGAGCTTCTGCAGGAACTAGCAAGAAGTCAAAACAACAGAATTAGAGAAAGGTCATTTTTAATTATGGCAGGGAGGCAGGAGGGATGCTGAGTGTGATTGAAATCCTCAAAGTAGCTAAGATGGCTTTGCCTCTAGCCTAGTGCTGAAGAACATGAGTGTGTAGGAGTCAAGCCCACCCAGTTTTACAGCCTGATTTCTTATTTACTAAGAAATAAGACCTTGGGCCACACATTTAACTTCTTGGACCTTAGTTTTCTCATCTTTAAAATGGGACAATAAAAGTGCTTTTCTGTGGTTCTCATCATCCTGGTCTCATCTCCATTATCTTCACCTAGAGTGGCGTTCCCCAACCATTTTATCTGAAGTGACCCCTCCCCAGCCCCTTTCTATCACATGACTTTGCTTTATTCATAGCACTTACCAGAGTTTGAAAATTATCTTACTTTTACTGTTTGCTAGTTTAGTGTGTTTCTTTCTTAGTACTGTAAGTCTTAAGAGGACACGCATTTGGTCTGACATTTATTTTGCTATAAGCATGAGTGCTCAATAAATCATTGTTGGTGAACAATTAAGATTGCTGTGAGAATTGGGAAAACCCATGTCAGGAAGTTATCATTGTCACACATAACCAATTAAAAAAGCATGATCACTTAACAAACACATAGATTGTACTGAACTATGTGTTAGGCACTGTTTTACAATCGTCAAGGTAACTCATTT
>PVJL010020084.1:0-12670 GCA_004026885.1 Lyroderma lyra
CAGGTATCACGCGGGCAGGCAGGGAGCTCGCGGGCAGGTATCACGTGGGCAGGCAGGGAGCTCGCGGGCAGGTATCACGTGGGCAGGTATCACGCGGGCAGATCTGCACTTTAGGAGTTATCTCAAGGTTCCCCTTTCTGTGTGTAGCCTTCCCCAGGGTCTCAAACTCATATTGACCTCCCCTTCTTCAGAACCCTTTGGTTACTGGGGCATTTCACTCACTCCTTTACATTAGTGACCTATGCCTTTTATGGTTACTGATGTTTCCACGTGTGCTAGTCTTGGGATGCCAGGGAGATTATTAATTCATTGAGGACAAGGGTATAACTTATTCTACTTTTTACATTGTGTAGTAAATTTCAATACAGGACTAGCAAGGGGTTTGCAAAGAATAAGTGCTTGATAAACATGAATGTTAATTCTTACATCATTTTTAGAGTTGAAAGATTAGAACAACCCCTCAAATTCAGACTTTAAGTTCATTCATGATGGCCACCATGCCACTGAATGTGTTTTGACCTATAGTCAATTTATTCAATATAATATAAAAATGATCATCAAATTCTTCTGCCGGACTCCACCCACACTCTTTTCAATAACAATAAGCTAAATTTCCCCTCATCAAAGTTACGCTCACAAAAAAGATAATTTCTATTCTGTACTTTGGACAGGTAGAAGAGAAGTTATATCATGATTTATCCCTTTAGGTCATTATTTCTTCATTTAACAACTATTTATGGAAAGCCTTCTATATATAAAGGACAAACCCACTAAGAATCAGAATGCCACCATTCTCTGATCCATTCCTGTAGGCCTGGAAAATCTTCCAGTCTTCACAAATCCTCTGTTAAATGCAAATGTATCACAGAGAAGACACACTGAACCATTACCTAACACTTTCACCAGGATCAAATGAGCACCCTCTGAGTTTAAGAGTGGCACCTGGAGAGGCAGGAACAGAGAAAGTACTAAAAGAAGATGTGGTAGATGCTATAAATAAAACTTCACCTTAATCTGATCTAGGTAATGACAAAAATCTCCTTCTATAAAGGTGGGTATGGATGTATTCAACTCTCCCTTACGTCCCCATTTTCCTAGGTACAATGTCCAAGTTTACTTCTTCCTGGGATACATACTTTTGTGAAGTCTTTCTACCTGGGATAGATCATAAATGGAAATGTAACTTCCAAAATGCCCCCAGTAAAGTCAACCACAAGCATTATCTGGTTACAAATCAAGTAATTTGGGGCAGGGGAGCTCTCTCTTCCTTGTTATCCACAGCAGCTTGCTTAAACATTGGGCCTTGTTTAAACAATGCATTCTGAAACCTCAAGCAAGCGTGTATGTAAGTGCTTTTATCTAACCTAAAAGGCAAAACTTTTTTTTTCTCATTTCACAAAGGAAAGGCTAAACCTTCATAAGATGCCAATATGAATTTCAGCACATGTTATGTTTAATTAGTTGAACTAATTTGAATGATCTTCAGGGCAGGGAATGTCTGTGAACCTGCTTTTTACTAGTTTCATCCTGATCTTTGAGAACTGAGCTATGCAGTTTTGCTGCCCTCTTGAGGAGAGTCCAGAATCATTACATCTACTAACTGCACACATATTCTCATTATATTATGTTTACTGGAACTGATTAAATTACTGACATTATTAATCAAGTCACTAATTAAAATAATAATTTTGCAATACAAATAGTCTTCTAAAAATCTCAAAGAACTTAGTAATTGCTGCATTTATTAAACTTCCAAACTGGCCAATCCAAGTTTTAGGGTCTATTAGGTGCCCCTTATGGACAACTAACATGGAATAATCATTTACTCAAAGGCAGTTACAAAAGTGTGTTACCCACTTACAGTCCTGGATTCCCTGTATAAAATGTACTAAATAAAATAACCCCAAAAAGGGAATCTTTCAAATTGATCATAAGTTTCCTTTATTTGCAGATGAACTTAAATTTTGTGAATGTTTCCCTAGAAATGGTATTAGCATTTCTACTGTTTAAGTCTTTCTCCCAATTCCCAAGAGAAGCAAACCACATAATAAGTAGTTCCAGTTTATTTATTCAACAAGGTAAGATGAGAAACTGATTTAATTCTCTTCTCTCCGCCCCATGATACTCCCTCTGATACGCAAGTGTGTGACAAGTTTACACACATGAAAGTCAGTTATCAGGAAACTGGCCCAGGTGCATTCACTCTCACTCCTCCACCTGAGCAATCAAACCATTAATATGTATCAATGTGTATTAATATGTATTAAGAACTCTCTTCCTGTGCAGTTTGAAAGTTCTAAAATTTGAAACTGGAGAATTGCAAGTCAACTTCCAAATTTTCTGCCTCAGTCACCACCCCATAAACATGTTGTTCTGCACCGAGTAACCATGAGGGGCCGCATCAGGAGGGCTTAACTGAGGCCACCCCCCTCTGCAGAAGGACAAAACAGAACACACGGATGGTCCTCAGGGCTTTCCTTTCCTCCTCCTTCCTCCCCACCCAGGCGCCTAGTGCCCCCTTGTCAGCTTGGTCCCCATCTCCCACTACTGCACTCTTTACCCAAGACTTAACCATTGTCTGGGGCTCAAGACTATCCTCTTCTAAATTCTGAGTCCCACGTACAGTTGGGGACCTGCTCGATAAGGTGGCATCAAATTGTATTCATTAATTCAGACCATGGGCTTCATGAGTGATAACTGGTATCTTTGTCTTCTTATGTAGCATTGTTTTAAACAAATCTCAATAAAGATCTAAATATAGTAGAGTTGTTAAGCAGGTACCTCGTTGATTTTGCAAGGCGAATGTGATGGTGCACAAAACAAGAAAGAACAGACTTTATAATTTGCTCTCTGAACTCATTAATTTCAATCCTGGATTAAAGGAAATAGCGAGCAAGTATTGTTTTGTTGAGTTTTGTTTTATCTTTTGGATTTGGGTTTTTTTTTCCAAGGTGGGGTTGTTTGTTTGTTCATGTTTGGTCTTACTCAGCTAACGAGTCCTTCAGTTTCTTTCAGATGGTGAAAGGTCCAGTCTGCTCCCATCTGGACACATAACTGCAACTGTCCTTTCTTGTCATAACTTCTCCCCACTCTCCCGGTTCCGTCAGTCTTGGAAGCCTGCACTAGGTGAAGCAGGATGAGATGACATTTCTTACTCTTCCTTGCCCACCCCCTCTCCTGTGACGCCAGGCCCAGGGTAGAGGAATTATCAGGAGAAGGCACAGTTCTTCCATGATGGTACAGTTGTCATCTTGTATCAGTGCTCCCTGGTCTCCAAGGTTGATTCTTCTCAAAAGGGTTTCAGGGAAAGGCCTTCAAAGACCCTCTCGCTAGGGTCCATCACTTACCTCCCCACCAGCAGACCTTTTATTACTCTTCCCTGAGTTCGGATTTCAAAAAATCTATAAAGTGCCATAATTATATAAAAAGGTCCTCCTCAGGCATGTCCAACTGTGGCCCAGGACAGCTTTGAATGTGACCCAACACAAATTCTTATAACATGGAGATTATTTTTTTACTTTTTTTTTTGGCTCATGAACTATCATGAGTGTTAGTGTATTTTATGTGTGACCCAAGATAATTCTTCTTCTTCCAATGTGGTCCAGGGAAGCCAAAAGGTTGGACATCCATGCTTTCAAACAGATACTGAATGTCACACACACACACACACACACACACACACACACACACACAAAGAAAGAAAGAAAGAAAGAAAGAAAGAAAGAAAAGAAAACAAAACAACTAGAAAATCGGCTGATTTGCTTGACAATACTAATACATAGGCATTTCTAAGAATGAAAGAGAAAATACAAAGAAACTAATGTCTTTGGGCTTTACTGGGAAATTCATTTGAGTGATTTCAACTACAAATTTATATTTCCAATTGAATATATTGAAGTTCTTTATTAAATCGATTGCAATAACAATTCTCTGCTAACTCCCTCACTTTTGTTCGCCTTCCCTTTATTGGCCTCTTAGTAAGAAGCTCTCATCCCCAGCTGTGTTCTTCACTTCAAAATGACACCACTGGGATCTTGTTTAGATCAATGACCCTCCCAGCATCTCTACTGGTTCCTCTCTCTCCTTACACCAGCATGCTAGGGCCTTCTACATACAAGGGCTGTCCAGAAAAAATCCAGCTATAATGCCTCTAGTTTTCATTATATGGCTAGATATTTTCTAGACAGCCTTTGTACCTTCAACCCATCCTATGTGTGCATGTATTCTAGATTCATCTTCTTGCCTTTACCAATACCTCCTTGTACTTTTTGACGTAGACCTCTTGCTTTGGAATTCAAGCTCTCCAAAACATGGCACTTTAAGAAAACAGTCATGCTAAATGTTCTTAGTGGTCCTATATATTACTACGTATGCCACTAATGATTAAAATATTATTAAGTTCCTAAGCTTATAAAGGTCAAAGACAGGCAGCACAGTGTGGAACTCAAGATTCAACCAGGAATCAGAAACCACTCTGAGTATTTAAATCAGAGGAAATTTAGTGCAAGAAATTGACAATACAAGCGAGTCAAGAGCTGAGAAGCCAAACAGGGTTGGTGAGGAAACCAGACTGGCACCAGCAGACTTAACAAACCAAGAGAGGGGACAGTGTGACAGGAGCTCCACCACTGGGTCACCGAGGAGAACCTGGAGCCACGGCGAGCTCAGTCACAGACAGCAGGGGCCACAGAAGGATGCAGCCACTCCCAGAAATGCCACTGGGGCAGAATAGAATGTTTTCTTAAAGCACCATATTTTGGAGCATTTGAATTCTGAGGCAAGAGGTCTGTGTTGTATTTTATAGTCAAGCAGTACAAAAAGGTTTGGTAAAGGCAATAAGAAGAATCTAGAATACACACATAGCATGGGTTGAAGGCATGTACAGGACAAGAGGCCCCAGCATGTTGGTACAAGGAGAGAAAGGAACCAGTAGAGAGGAAATGCCCCATTTCCCAGTGTATTGCTCATCCCCTCAGAGCCCAGTACCCATCTTGCCTTCTTTCTACAGCCTCACCCTTGCCCTGTGGCTCTGACCTTCAGCCATCTCCCCTGTTCTGAACTTGGCTCAGGCAGCCATCACATCCCTGTCTCCCCAGGGCTTTCTGCCACTCCAGATCCCAGCCCATCCTCACAACTCCAGCATCACAGCTCCCATGACCTTGCCTCAGTGGGATCTCTATCACTTGCAAATGGAAGATTCCTGATGCAATTCACAAATATCAACATGGTCTGTCATTTGTTGACTCTAGCACAAGGGAGGTCCAGGCCACTGTGGCACAAATCCCCTTGATTTCAGAGCTGTCAAATCTATGCAAGGTTCCCGCCATCCTAGGTCAGCAGTCAAGGCCAGTGTCAGGTGACAGTTTCAGGTGACAGTCTCACATCCTGTCTCTTGTTTACCTTCTCTCTCTCTTCCTTCCCTGGCTCAAAGAATTGGGAACAGAACAATGACCCTTTATCTAATCTTTTAAATCCATTGTTCAGGATTGTGTCCTGGAAATAAAATAGATTAGCCAAGGATTTAACTCTTCTGTCATCTTAAGGATGAATTTTCCGTAACTTCAGGGTATGCAAAACCACCACTACTTTACTCAGGGCAGGTAATGATTGGCTTTCCCAAAGAACTACAATTGGGGTTGGCGGGGGGATCCTCAATTCAGCCCTATAAATAGAGGAAGCCTGGACCAGCAAGAACAGGCAGTGACCCCAAGAATCAGGGCATGGGGCAAGGACGTTCCCATAAACTAAAAGGGAAGCAACAAAAGTGAAATCTACAAAAATCTTCCTTAGTCCTTAGACCAGAGACCACTGCCTAGATGTTCAAAAGGCTCCTATCAGATTCCAGACTCAGCTACTTACTAATTATATGACCTCTGAGTGAGCCTATAAAAGAGAGGATAATAACTATAGCTACTTTGGGGGGTTCTTAGAGGACTATGATCATGTACGTTGAGTGCTCGGTAAATGTAAGGGTACGTTGCCACAGCAGTGTTCATTTTAACAAAATTTAACAGTAAAACAACTTGGATGTTTTCTAGATTTGTTTTGTTGGCATTTTATTTGGAAAATTCCCCAAACCCAGCAATGTATTCATTATCCAGGGATAGATGCTTTCAGTCGTCTAATGACGGGTGCTAAAAGAAACGACTACAATCAATTTACAGATCCCATCTACAACACCCAGCATGCAATATCCCTTTATGTCATTAAAAGTGTCGGAGTATAAAAAGAATGTTTTAAACTGCTTTGAGAGCAAATTCTAACATATATTTCTAAAACTCCACAGAAATACTTAAACTTGCACTTGTGGAAGACATAAGGGAACTTTTATATTCTACTGTCCTGCCTTTGCTTTCAAATAGCAGGTGATCAGTGAGGCCAGTAAGGCAACCTCTCATGACCAGCTTGCACATCTTACAGACAGTAGAGAGTTCACAATCCATTAAGTGTCAGGAACTGGGTCTCAGAAACCTTTCAGTCCGTGAGATAGACCAACTTCACTCTAACTCTCAACAGGGAGTGTGTCCACACTCCATGAATTCCGCTACCTAATTTTCCAAAATAGTGGTCACAAGAAAATTTTAACACCCCAGGGAACTTGTACCCGGCTCATACACTCCCACCTAGGAACGCTGCCTGGAGCAGGTCCCGCTGCAGTCATTCCACTCCCCTCCCTCTGGCCACCTTTTCTGCCCTCTGTGCCCCCTTCTACTCAGTGCACTGACACCACCCAGCCCCCAGGAATTAACTCTGAGGACTTCTTCAAATCCCAATTTCTTACACAGTATTTGGAATTTCATGATTCCAGTGCAAGAAAAAGGCAGGAATCCTGTGCCATTATTATGATGCAGTGGTCTAATGACCTCCCCGTTTTCCCATGATGCAGTGGTCTAATGACCTCCCCGTTTTCCCATTCATTTACTTTGGTAATGAAAAAAACAACTCCCAATTTTAAAAATCTCCTTCATTAATCAATCGACAAATGCTCCTTCTTTACCCCAATCAATCATTAATTGATCAACAACTGCTACGTCACTATGTCACTATGGTCCTATTTCACTTAACGCCCCTCCCTGCATTCAACCAGCCACCAGAAAGAACTTCCCCACCAATGTGTGTGAAGTAGATTTCTTTCTAGACCTTCTCATTATTCCATCACACCACTGTTCAGCTCTTTCTTAATCCTTATCCCAATGCAATTGTTTAATGTTTCTTGTTCAGTGTTGACACTTTTGTTTATAATCCGGCAAAATATTCTGAGCTCCACAGGTTCAGGATCTTGCCTGCCTTGTCCACCTCTTTGTCCCAGCACTTAGCCCAACGCCTGGCACACAGACTATCAAAAACAGGGATGGGTCAGAGAGTTTACCCTCCTTGTCAGCCACAGTTTCATGGATGCTGATAGAAGCCATGAGACTCTGGACCAGAGAGGGACAGTTTACTAATCGCAGCCAGAGTATACTGGCTCTTTGTACCAGTTCCCGGAGCCCCAACTCCTCCAGGGTAACACCAAAAGGACCAGATGACACCTACCACACAGTGGACCATGGTACCATAGGGAAACACTGAGTGTAGAGAACCCACAATGCTATATGGGCAGTAAGATGCCTGCCCTTCGCTGCAGAGGGAAATGATCTCTATGTTATAAGGCCATTCACTGCGAACATCTATGACGGGATCTTCTGGGACACAGGGCAATCAGGACTTCTTTTGCAAGATGTGCAGGAACACAAGAGAGCCTGGAAAACTGTCTGCCAACAAGTAGAGAATTAAAAAATAATGGTTGGTTGAATGACTAAATGAATTAGAGCATCAATCCAGAATAGACAGTGGAATTAAAAGTATAAAAGAAATGAAAGTAAAATAGGAAACTTCCTTCTTTTGTTTCAAAGACACCTCCTTACCCAGTGGTATGCTAGCAAAGGTTTAACAATTAAGCTTGGGGGTGCCCTGGTGGTGCAGGGGCTAGGCTTTGGCCCTCTCAGCACCGCAGCCTGGGTTCAATTCAAAGCCAGGGAACCAACCACACCCTTCCCCCCAAAAAAACCAAGCTCTTAGAGGGAAAGAGGAAGCTGGATTTATAGCATTTTTTAATTTCCTTGGCAAAAATATTCCCACCATGACCAACAACAAGCTCCTGATGTCATCAAATGCAGAGGTGGTGAGAGATGCACAGCCTCACACCCTTGTACAGTATTTCAGCACGTGAATCACCTCGGGGGGTGATTTTCCCATTGGTAATACAGTAAAAACTGCAGCAAAATACTTAGGAAGTGATGAGTTTGAGTGTATTCTACTTTAGTTCTAAAAACAACTTAATTGTAAGTTTATATGGTTTGATTTTTAGTAATGTCTGTGTTAAACAACTGGCTGACAAACGCTTAAAATGTTAACAGTTGGTTCTTACGAGTGGGTGCCAGCCAGCTCCAGGGCACCACAGCCCTTCCCATTGTCCTTTATGCCTCCTCCCCAGACCCCGGCTTTGGTCCCATTGTACATCTTATCTCAGGATCTCTTTCTCTCAAACTTGGCTTCTCATCCAGCTCCTCAAGGCTGAGCTCTGCCTCACTTCCTTTCACTACCCACCCCACACCCCCAATCTGGCCCCATTCCTGAAAACCCTCAGGTCAGTACCTCACCACCCCGAGCAGCAGACACACACACCTACACCGTCCCAGCCGTGGAAGCGCCCCCAGGGCAGGATGCAGGGAGTCCCATCCGCCTTCCCCAGTAAGCAAGGCCGAGGGGAGCGGATCCCCAAGTGATAACTTTCAACACACTTTCTCCTGGACTCACGGTCATCACTTTTTCTTAGGCTCTATTACTTGCAGTGCCATATTTTAGAGATTTATAAAAACTCTGAGATGATCTCTTTTCTGATATGAAGAATGCATTTGGTTTTCCAAATTTAGAAAGGAACTTCAGGAGCATGCTCAAAGAGACTACTTGATAGGTGTTTATATTGAACTACGTCCACTAGAGGGCAGCAAATTTTTTTATATGTGAATAACTTTTACCCCACGCAGAAATGAGGCGTGAACCTCTATTGTTTCTTGTTGATAATCAAGGAATCATCAGAGTCCTAGACAGCAACATTACTTCAAGTTTATGTGACAAGAAAGATAAATAAATAGCTAGATTTTATTTCTTAAGACTAAAAGAAAAAAAGGCATGGATATATGAATGCTCCTATTTATTTTTTGAGAGTGTCCCTATTACTCATAGAGCTATTTAACATATATTATTTGAACACTTCTCATGTTCAAAACACTGTGCTAGCCATGACCACTCCTGAGGCATAACTTGAGAAATATAGAAATGAATGTCTACTGTTAGAAATCAAGGTTCTCCAGAAAAACAGCATCAATAGGAGATATATACATATATTATAAATATATAAAGAAATTTATTTTAAGAAACTGGCTCACTGGCTCATGTAATTATGAAGGCTGGCAAGTCTAGAACCTGTAGGGCAGGTCTGTGAGCTGGAAATTCAGGCAGGTGTTGATGCTGGAGTGGAGGCAGAAGTTCTCCTTCTCTAGAGAACCTCAGTTTTTGCTCTTAAGGCCTTCAACCAAATAGATGAGGCACATTCACATCGTCAAGGTTAAGATCCTTTACCTAAAGTCAACTGATTGCACACATTAACCACATCTTCAAAACACCTTCACAGCAACACTTAGAGTTTAATTAAATAACTGGGTACTACAGCCTAGCCAAGTTGACCCATAATCTCAACCATCACCTTGCCGAAGAAACAGTTCCCCTGTCCAGGTGTCTTGTCCCAGAAATGTCATCCTTGGAAAATCATGCTTTGAGTCATGGATTGGTCTTCCCAGACACAGTCTTTTAAAACATGCAGATCCCTGATAGGTTCACAGACCTAGTTAGACACTAGTATTCATCTGCAAGGCTCTCGCATACATTCCTCCAGACAGGGGAGAGTCTGGGGCGCTCTGAAAGTACTGAGTAGCAGAAGGTTCTGAACACCAAAGGGGGAGCTGTGATTTACCATCCACAGCCACGAATTTCCTAATTTGACGTGCAATTTCCCCCTCTCCAACAGTGCTAGTATTTTTGGTATATTGTGAGAAACTATACTGTTGCTTTTAGAAACCAAATCTAACTTGTAACTCAGCAACTAAGCAACAGCAACATGATGCCCCAGTCTAACTCTCGTTCTACGTGCTCTGTAAACTTTCAGCTCAAAATGCTTTGCTTACTGTTCTTCAGTAAAAAGAGGCACAAGCAAGGACTAGTGAAATCTACTAAGAGATTGAGCGTAGTCACTTAAATAAAGTGCTAAAGACATTCTTTTTAATCACGTTCACTTTTTGCCCTCAAACCTTCTTATGAAGACCTTGGTGATCGGTTTCTAAAAATGATGAACACGATCTACTTCCCCAGACTGAAATGAGCATGAAAGGGCAGCATTCTGGACAAAAGGCTATGTCCAGCTCTTGCTCCTCTGAGCCTGAGATGCAGATGGCTGTTTTCAGGTGGTGTCTTCCCAGCCTAGTCACCTACAACAGCATGTGACTCAAGAACTTTGTGACAATAAAAGGATGAATTAGACAGAATGGATTTGCACTGCAAAATGAAAATGACACATTTTATTACATAGTCCACTAATAATAAATATAATCATAAATATATACTGAATATAAACAATAAATGGCATACAGGGAAATTCTAAAATTAACTCTCAGTATTTTCCTCAATATGTCTTTGGTGAAAATCCTTAGATGATTCTTAAGAGAATCAGGGCTGTTGGGATTTGATATAGGCCCAATTTCTCTTGGCTCTTGCTTTTCTAATTTCTGTTGAAAGCCACACACTGTGGTTTTAGAGGCATGCAGCAGATCCTTATGATATGGGCCTAACAAAGCAGCCACCGCGCCCAACCCCAACCCCAACCCCATACTACAGACTCCTTTTCCCTAGTTCTTTAGCTCTCAGTTTCACCTTTTTCCTAGTCCAAAGTCTTAATTGCCTCCTTGATCAATTTTCTCTGGCTCCTCACCTTGAACAACAGACTTTCCCCCATAGATAATTACTCTGGAATTTGTAACCCATGTCTCTAGCTTGCTGATTACAATCATTGCAAGCAAGAACCCCTTCCAGGCCTTTCTGGACCTGGACAGGTGATAACACCTGAATGACCAGCTAGGCCAGAAGTCAACAGGCCACAGGTTCAACGGACTTTCCATCTCGAAACCGCCCACTGACAAGAGCTTTGGGACCTATTTCTTAGGCTAGTATTTTTAAAACTATTAACTGAATTAATTTCTCTTCATCTAGGGACCATAAGGATACCAAGTGATACCCCAACAAGTCTTCCAGCCCATCTCGACCAAAGTCAACATGGTGGATCTCAAGAACCCTTCCCCTTTTATAGAGTGAGAGCTCCGTGGATCCCCAATAGGTAGGGACAATGACCACCCTCAGCAGGAAGCAAATACGAAACAAGAGACCTCCAGTCCCTCAGCTTCCCACAGAGATTTGTGGGGATCACATCTCTCAAGTGATTGTGAGGAAGGTAGACAGATTAGGGGAACCTCGGGACCCATCCCATGAGACTGCCCTGCTGGAATAGTCACCACCCTGATACCACCTTTTCGCTAGTAATCCCTGCCCCAGGCTAGGCAGCCACAGGAAGAAGTTCCAGGCAGATACAAGGAAGTTAGAGGGTATAAGAAGCGCACCAGTTTGAGCCAGTTCCTAATGCCTGCGCAGTGAGAGTTACAACTACCTTCATCTCACCTGGGTCTCATTATACCATCATTGTAATAACATACATATGCCCGGAAGTTCATTAACGTCATCACAGACTGAACTCTGGGAAACAACATGCGCAGTTAGAAGGGGTGATGTAATAGGCCCCACGTCAATCAAACTTGTCAATCAAGAGATGCCCATGCCAGAGATGTATCCCCTAAAGACATGAAAGAAAACATAAACTGCCCCAACCTTGGTGGTCAATGCCCTTGAGCCACTTTCGTTCTTGCTCGGGCCCGCTCCTACCCCTTTGGGGTGCACTTTCTTTCAATAAACTATCTCTTTGTTTCATCCCTATACTCTAGTGTGTGCCTCCTTCAATTCTTTGCTTGAGATACCAAGGACCCCCTGCGCCAAGGAGGACCCCATTTTCTGGTAACACTTATGCTTACTATCTGCTCATGGGCTTGTTCCATTTAAATATGTCACTTCTGGATACAACCCTGGAAGGATGAAAACAGGAGGCTTGCCAACTGAGTCCCAGGACTCGTGTGAGCCACTAGCAGATCTCAGAATACTATTTAAAAGGTTACCAGATAAGTGATTTCCTACTTAATCGTCAACATGATAATCTCTTAGTTCTATTACTTTCCAAACCCTTTTGGGAATGGAAACTAACACTTTTGTAAATCAAAGTGGCTTCATAGCTTTGCAAAGAAAAGCCCAATGGCTAAATCAGTCTGGCTAAATAAGAGAGAGATTCTGCCTCCTATAACTTGGCTTCTACCCATATTAGGGCCTATATGCATATTATTCCTACTAGTATTTGACCCATGTCTTTTTAATTTACTTGTCAAGTGTGTCTCCTCCAGGTTACAGCAGTTCCACTTTAAAGTGATGGGTCTTCGGGGATTTCAACCTGTCCCTCCAGAGGTAGAAGCCCCAGATCTAC
>PVJL010020085.1:0-12668 GCA_004026885.1 Lyroderma lyra
GGGATGGATGGGGGATGGAGGGATGGGTGGATGGAGGGATGGGTGGATGGATGGGTGAATGGAGGGATGGATGGATGGATGGGTGGGTGGATGGATGGATGTATAGAACAGTAAATAAATGAATACATGCAAGAGTAAGGGAGTGATCATATTGTTGCTAAGTGTTCCTAACAAGGATGCTAAATCACAAACAGATGTACACATTCACACACATGGACTACTATTTATTGATTCTCCTTTCCCCCATTTTAATCAGATAATAATTTTTGTCTTTTGAAAGACAAAAACCAAGTTTGAATTGTGTTTCCTATTTTATTTTTATTTTAAAAAGTAATTTGTGTTACGAAAGAAATTTTAAGAAAAACGAGATGGAGGAGGAACCTAGCAATAAAAAAACAATACAAAAGATGAAACAACCACTAGAAGTACCTTTTGAAACCTAATTTAAAAAAAATAAGCTATAAAAATCACGACATTTATGAGACAACTGGAAGCTTGAACACTAATAAGATATTTGACAATATTGAGGATTTATTTTTTTTCCCTTCAGGTGTGATAATGGTAGCATGGTTAAGTTTAAGAAAAAAAGAGTCCTTATCTTTTAGAGATACGTGCTGAAACACTTGTGGATAAAATGTTGTGCTATCTGGGATTTGCTTCAAATGAATACAGAAGGGGTGAGGTGGCTGGGGATATGGACGTAGGAGGATTGGTCACGTGATGGCTGTTGGGGCTGGGTGATGGGTACCCAGAAATCCCTTGTGTTACTTTACTTTTGTATATGTTTGAAATCCTTCTTGAGAAATAACTAAGAAATAAAAAGAAATAAAGTGCTATTAAGATCTGGGAATTCCTCATTCATCTCATCTAGTGCTACTGCATATGCATATTCACAGGGCAATAGATGCCTTGGTGAAGAAGGCATTTGTTTTTATCTTAAAAGTTATTGAAATAAAACAAAGCTTTAAAACATTCTCTTTCTTACTTGTCATATAAATCACTTTATATAGGACATCTTAAGACCCACGCCTTGTGCTTTAAAAGAACCCTATATTACTTGCAAACCTTAGCAAAAATCTTCCTGATGTGCTTAACTAAGATTTACTAAAATAAAACCTCAGGCCCATTTCTTCTGACAAAGGTATGTGCTCATATTCCTATAATTTGTTCAGCTTTCTCCTGAGGGTTTCGCCATCTTTACTCTGTATGATTGTATTTATGTTGCAATTGAAAAGACTTCAGAACACCTGTTTCATGGGCTTTAATTCCCACAAGGTCTTGCATAACCAACCTGCTACAGAATTCTGACACCATACATAGATATATGTCTAATTACACTTTTGAACTTAATGAAATGAATGTAATTCTGTCCTCAGATCACGGGCTAGATATTTCAAAAATTTAATTGGCTATTATGTTTCCAAGTAAGCTTATTACAGTTTGAATTAAATTGAGAAGTATGTGTGAACAAAATTCTGTTATTTCTTGTTTGAAGACTATTGTTGCATATGTTTCTAATAATAGATAAGCAGTTATATTTGTTGCTATGAATATTTCATATATGAATTATGTAAACATGTTATGGTAAAATCTATACTGTAGATCTGGATTGGATACATCAATTCAGAACCCTATGTTATTGATACATTTTAGAGGTCATGGTTTGATCTTCAGTATATGTAAACCTGTGTTCGAATTCTGTTCCAACAGAACTTCACCATCATTCCAGTGAAGAAGCAGTACCTGAGGTAGGGTTTCAAGTTCAAATGCTGACAGGGGAGAGGCAGGTGACATAAACAAGTGAAGATGGGTAGGTGGATTGCGTGCATGGTCACCTGGAGGTATCTGCCCTGTCTGAAGGGGGCAGCACTTCCTAGCTGTAGCTCATTGTACCTTCTGGGAATAGTGTTTCCAGAAGTCTCCTTTTTTCTAGGCATAAGTCTAGATTTTTGTGTTAAATCTCCTGATTTTAAGAATGTGGGTAAAAGAAGTCATACCCGCTCTTTGCACAGAGCAAACATTGATCTAGAATGAACAGATCCGGAAGGAGCGTGCCTGATGGCTATTCTAGACTTTCCACAAGTTGCTTAACTTCTCAAGATGTGGGTATATTTCTTCTAATCAGGATACTACTATCTGTCCTCGGATTACCTCACAGGAGAGTCTGTATGCTGACTGTACATGTGCAAAGAAAGCATGGGCCACTTTGTGAATTCAGCCCAGCAGTATCCATTAAAAATAACTGGGAATATGGAGAAATAGATACTTTCCTCCCCTGAAAGTGGGAGGGTAAACTGGAACAACTTTTATGGAGAGCAATTTGACAATATGTTGAAAAAACTAATATACACTTTTTCTCACTCAACAATTGTATTTCTATAAATATCTGTATATTCTCGGGAGAAAACCACAGATGTTAAATGATAGGTTTAAAATCATAGAGGTTCATATGAGGCTGTTCATCTTATTTATGGTAGTAAATACTGAAAAACAGAGCACCTAACAAAATCAAATGGGTTAAGTAAATTACGACATACTCTATTACTTCTGTAATTAGGTAAATACAAATATATATTATTTTAAATGAAAGAAAGTGAGTTGTATGCTGGTGGCATGTTTTAAAACGTCATATGGAAATTCCAGGTCTAATTCATTGGGAGGGAGAGTCAGTTGAAAATTGTCAGTGCTGTATGATGCAAACACTAAGAAATAGAATAGTAGGATTCATAAGTCTAATGCAAGGCACACTGGAAGACAAAAACGGTTTTAAGCAGAACATCAAGCTTCAGGTTAATCTAATCTAGGCTAGCTAGGGCACACATGGAAGATAGGAGGTTTTTTGATTTGGGCTACCCAAAAGCTTGTGGTCATATCTGTGATCTGTGACCGTATTGCTAGACCATATCACCCAGGACAGATCTGGCTTTTGGAGCAGTCAGATCTTTACTGACTAGTGCTTCACTGTGCAGAGTCCCATGACACCAAACTGTGTGCAGTGCTATGGACACATAGACTCTTTGCATCTCTACCTCAGTTCTGACCGCCCATGGGCCTGGAAACTCCTGTCCTACCTTCTGTCCACTAGCTGCTACTCGTGGTTTTGGGCTCAGGCCTAGTGTCTCCATACGTTTTCAGCTGGGTTAGGTTCTCTTCTCTGCCTATGGCTATTGTAGACTCCCACCTTTGGTAATTATCCGTTTACGCATCTGTTGTTGTACTGTCCTCCTCACTAAGCTGGGAGTATTTCTAAGGAGGCAGATGTGTTGTCCTCATATTGGTATTCAGCAATAGCACTGTATCCCATACCCAACACAGCAAATAGCTCCACACTTTTCCTGTCTTGGTCTGTGTGAAGCTATAAGACCTGGCGTAGTGCTGGGGCCCACCTGCATGGCTGTATTTGTCTTTCTTACATGACTGACAATGCCTTGAGGGTCTGCTATCTGCCCTTACAGAGAAACCCTTAAAACCTAGTGCCCAACATATTGTTTTCACCACCTCAAGGCTCATAACTTTTATTTTTAATGACCATATATGTATTTTTATCACATGAACGCATTTTTGAAAAACCTAGAGCACAAAGGCCTTCATGATTTTATTTTAAAAAAGAAAGAAAAGAGGATTCATTAACAGAAATACACTGTTGTTTCCCAACGAAACCTTACAATTTTTAAAGTATTTATTTATAGAAAATAAGTCTTCTGTGACTTTTTTCTAAATCATTTGGAGATGAGCGTAGCAATTCAGAAGATGACAATGAATTCCTGTTGGGATCTCTTGAACTTTTTATGTTGGGATCTTTTGGATATTTAAGGCAAATTGGCATTTTAAAAAGTCACGTACTGGTGTATAATAATTGAAGTCTTATTTTTACTTGATCCTCAAAATAATCTTATTATTGTCATTGTACAAGTGTAGAAAGTGAAGCTAAGCAAAGTTATAATGACTTGTCCAAGTCATGCATTTAATTGGATGTTTCTGACCACAAATGACTCTTTACACCATACCTGAAAGCTTTCTTTAATTGCTTCTCTTTTATTTAAAAGCGGCTAACATAGCTCTTTCAATAGCTTTGAATCCACAGTTTTTTTCATCTTTCTCATTGAATCATTAAGGTTGGAGATTTAATTACAAGCCTTTAAACTTGGCTTACTTCTGCTAAATTGGTAATGTTTTGTTTTATTAAATACTGCTTTTGGAGTTCTAATACATAGATGAACAATGTTAGTATTATAGAGTTCAGTTTCTTAAGTGAAATTTATCTGTTAGATAAATTAAAAAGAAATGTTTTCCCAAGCTATATAAATAGAAAACTTTCATAATCTTGGCTTAGACATGTAGATTTAAAGTTTTACTTGGGTCTCTTGGAAAACCTAATCTGAAATTGACCTTGATACAATTTAATGAGAATGGATTGCTTTGTCATTACTAATGCATTTTTGTTTGATTTTCTTGTGGATATGGAAGGCATCATAGTACTAGAAATTGTTAGAGGAATAAAGAAAGATGCTTCAAGTTCAAAGTAGAAAATACTGAGCGGCTCTCACCCCCATCCCCCTAACCTTTCTATCTGCTTTTAGGTCCTGAGAGGTTATATCCTCCTCAGTTGTTAGCTATATGGTATTTCATATTTAACACTCAGAAGGAGTTTCTTCAATGGGTAGAAAAACCTGATAACCTACACGTTCAGAAATCCCGAGCAGTTTCATACAGCTTTCTAAATTTAATAGAACATCTCAGAATGTTTTTGCCATGAACATAAGTCTACAATTTATCATCGTTGCAATTTCCTCAAAGGGATTAAAAAAAATCTTTAATAGCAAAAAAGAACATTTTTCATTATGAAATATTTCAGGTGTACATAAAAGCATGAAGAATAATAGAAGAAAAACCTATGTATTCGCCATCCCCCACGAGTAATCAAACGTGAAAATAACCACGGAAGACCTTTCAGTAGCTTCCCCAGGTCCCATTCCTCCTCCAGAAGCAACTACTATCTGAATTTGGTGTGTCTCACTTCCAGGCATTTGTTTTTTTCTTTTATTATGCATGGATATGTCTAAAACAATAACCTCAACATTTGCTATTATTTTATATGTTCTTAAATAACATAAAAATGGTCTCAACGTTTACATATCCTCCTGCAACTTGCTTCTTGTTTTTGATCGAAAAATGTTTTTGAAAATGATCCAATTATTGCAGATAGCTCTATTTCCCTTATTTTCGTAGTTCTACAGAATTACATTGTACAAATAGACCATAATTTATTTGTCCATTTCCATAGTGATGTAGATTTAGGTTAATTCATCTTTTTTGCAATTACAAACAATGCCCCATTGAACATTTGTTCAAAGATGTGTAGTTCCAAATGGGAAAATATACAGACAGCTGCACTTTCTAAAGTCTTTTTTCAATCTCTTTACCAGTTATGCTAAAGTTTTCTATTTTGTTTTGTAAAACGTTGTCTGTCTTCATTGTATATGTACATTCACTGAAAGCTAATGAGTTGTTTGGGGAAACTATTAATATTTAGAAGGTTTTGCTGTGAGATACACACCTGCACACACATACATACATACATACTTGTATATGTATACACACATACATGTACACACATATATACATATACACATATATGTACATACACATACATACACACATATACATATACATATACACACACATATATACACAAACACACACACACATACATATACACACACACACACAAAACACACACATACATACAAATGGGTTCAAAAAATTATTGAAGCTCTTTAGAAAATTTTAATGCAGGTTAGATACTTAAACTGCATGTTTCTAAAGTGTCAGATGAGGTGTTTTAATAGCTTACACACATTATATCAGCAATAACATCTCATAATAACAAAACATTTCTAAACTTCCATTCTTAAATGCTGCCTCCATAGCAAAATTTATATGGACAAATAATACGCTTTTTACTTATGATCTAAATCCCACCTTTTCTGAAGGTGTATATTTATTTATTTTAAAGTATCTGCAGGTAAGCAGGGTCCTGACAGCTGTTTTTTCTCACAGAAAAGGCCAGAGACTTCAAAACACTTATTGTTTTTGAAAGAAAAAAATGCCAACTCAGCTTTAAATTTGCCAACTCTTTTTACCAAACTTTTGTGTGATAAAAAGACTGTTATCATTGCTCATATCAGTATCAAGTATAATAAAAAATTTTTTTTCTGATAATATGATCTATAAGACCACTTAATTGGGCACATTTAGACTAAAATTCCCCACAGTCTGCTGGAATTATGAAAGAGAGGACCCCAAGACATCTTGTTTGGGGGAACGTCCTCTTACCCTCAGAATACCTCCTCTCTAACACATGCCTAAGTGAGGCCGTCAGCATCAGTTTGCATAATATGTACTAGGAAAGCGTAGTAGAAAAAAATAGACAGAAATGGACTTTTCTATTCTAACTCTGCCCCAAATGGATTATCTTGCACAGTCCCAGTAAGTGTCACATGTCACTGGGGACCACCAACTAATGTGATGAGCAGGGTTTGATAGGCTGAAGGGAGAGGGAGGGCTTTTCCGGTGGTGGCCATGTGAGCAGAGACTGAGGGTGGAGTGAGCGGTACACTGGGGGAGTTGCAAGAAAGACGAGAGAGAGAGAGAGAGAGAGAGAGAGAGAGAGAGAGAGAGAGAGAGAGAGACAGACAGACAGACAGACAGAGACAGAGAGAAGTGTGAGCCATGGGCAGGAATGTGGGCGGGCGAGATGCTGATGGGGAGGAAGGCTGGGTTCAGACTGGGCGGGACGTTCATTGCCAGGACTGAGGACAGCATTGAAAGCAAAAGGAGAATGTCTTGGGATGAACAAGGGACATGGTCAAAACTCCATTTTTAAGACATTCATCTGGCAGCAGAGTGCAAAGGGAGCTGAGGCAGGTGGAGACAGAACAATGTTTTTAGAGGGCAATTTCATGTGAGCGGCCATGCTGAGTTAGTGGACACGGAGAAAATGGACAGGGGGAGGGGGACTGGGAGACGCTGTGGGAGTAGCTCTAACAGGCAGCACGTCTCAGTCTCCATGGCTGTTGAAGTGCACTGAGGGGTCAAGCTTCGGGGGCAGTGTCAGGAGGGGGCCTGGGCAAAGGGAGCAGAGAATGAGCTTGCTGCAGACACATGGATGTTGGTTGGACATCCCCATGGAGATGTCCAGGAAGAAACACAGTGGGAGCCTGCTCGGACCAGGCGAAGGTCTGGAAGCCAATCACTGGGAGGAAATAAATGAAGCTATCAAGGTGTATCCTGAGATCACTCAGGGAGTTCAGGGAACTGGGGAAGGGGTTGCGGGCAGAGCCCTGGGGGCTGCTGAGGCTGAAGATTTGGAAAAGCAAGAGACACCGCTGAAGGGGATACAGGAACGGCCCTTGAGGAAGCAGATGTGGCCGTGCATCTCTGACCCCCCTAGCCAAGGTTTCACCCCAACTTTTCCAATCCTCCTTGCCTTCTCTGTGTTTTTCACTCAGCATTTACCTCCAGATACTATATATTTTTCTTATTTATGTTAATTATTTTCTGTTGGTTTGCACTGACAGCCTTGAGCTTCGTGAGAGCAGGAATTCTTACCTGTTTTGTTCACTACCATATCTCCCACGCTAAGAACAATGCCTGGCACAAAGTAGGTGTTCAATAAATATTTGCCAAATGAAAGAATAGATGAACTAGCAGGGTGGACTATATCGCAGATACCAAGAGGCTTTACAAGAGGCAAAATGTTCAACAGTGTTCACTGCTGCTATTTAAAATGTTCTAAATAGGGTTTTTTCCCTACATAAACCTCAAAACTATACTACGATAAACAAGTATCTCCATTAAAGACAAACAAATTATGATAAAAGCAGCTCCTGTGTAATGATCACAAAATATATGGCAGGTGGTTTATATCATTTCTTTCATTTCTTAATCACTGTATGTGTTGTCTCCATCTTACAGGTGAAAAAAATAAAAAAATTAAGTAATTTGGCTAAGTAAACTATTAAGTGGCTGAGCTGGACTTGAAACCTGGACCTGGGCCCTTTCCACAGGACGATGCTGAACTTCAGGTGTGGAAACAGAACCTATGTTTCACTCGTTCACGGATTTATTCAAGAAGGCTAGTGAGTGGGGGAGTGGACATAGGTGAGGTGGGGTTGGTATCGGGGACTCTGATCTGGCTTGTGTGCTGAATGAGGTGAAAAGTTATTAAAGGGCTTTGAGCAGAGGAGTTCTATAATCCACCCTAGTTGTTTAAAGAAACACTAACTGCTGTATGGAGAATAAACTAGAGGGGAATCAAGGCAGAAGGGTGGTCAGGAGTTTTGAGATGACCGAAATAATCCAGGCAAGAGATGATGGTAGATTAGAACAGGGTTGCAGTGTAGGAGGTGCTGAAATGTGGTCAAAGATAGATAATAAGAGGATCTCCTGAAATACTGGCTATGAGGCTATGTGGATGTGATATGAGGAAAAGAAAGGAGTCAAGGAGGACAAGCAACCAAGTTTCTGGCCTGAACAATGAGAAGGACAGGGTGGCCATCAATCAGTTGAGGAAGACTACCAACAGCCGTTTTGGATAGGAGTGAGAAGATCTGGGTCGGGCATGGCAAGAGCGAGACACCAATTACACATCCTAATGGAGATACTGAGTGGATAGCTGGGTACACAAGCCCGGGGTCCTGGGGAAAGGCACAACGTATTAGTTGTATTTGACGCCATGAAGCAGGTTGAAATTTCAATTGTATTTAGAAGCAGTGAACAAACAGTCTTCAATAAAAGTAGTGTTAAGTGCAAAATATTTTAGCTACCCTTATTGTTTTTCATAACAGAAGCTCAGCAACTACAGAAACTCAGAGAAATCAATGACAAGAGTGAGCCACAGCCTCGCGACATGTCTTCCTCATCAATGAAGCGGTGGCTTAGCCATTCATTCAGAATGGTAGAACTGTCCAGTGTAGCCACCCCGATGTGCTCGGTGAAGGACGATCTCAATTTGCTAATAAAGCGTGTATGCACCAAAGCGAAGTCTCGCTAATAATTCACTATAAATTACTTTATGAACAAATATGTAATTCATTTCGGGAGTTCATTTGCACTAGCGGGATGCATCATAGTAACTCATTCCACAAGCCTAATAGCTATGAAAATGTGTCCGCCAACAAGAATTTCGGTGTATTATCAATTGATCCAATTTTTGCATTTCTCTTTGCCCAACAAAAATGGAAAGGCCATTTCTGATGCACATTTGTGGCTTCCCATGATGGCGGTGGTCTTCTGATCCCTTATGTGGTGGGCCTGCCTGCAGGGGAAGCCGGTTGGCCTGGAAAGGTGCTGGAGCAAGCCAAGAAGGCTGCTCCCCAGGTGCCCGCGAGTTCACTTAGCTTTGAGGCCATTATCGTGTCCGTCTGCCTAAATGCCGGGTTCGTTTTCCATCCTGCACCTGAATTACCACTGCGCTCACCTCGTTCCTTTTTATCAGACAGAGGGACTACTTTATACTGACAGAGACCGTGCTCTGAGTGGGGACGTGGGACGCTGCAAAGCTAGCGACAAGAACCGCTAGGATTCATGCCTTGAAGTGTAAGGACAGGGAGGGCCGGCCAGCTACCCCGGATTCTCAGTGCCCGTCTGTAGCCTCGCCCCGCTGACCACGTCTGCTGCCGGATCTGCCAGGCCAGCCACCGGGAGCCCCTGCCTGCCTTCAATCAAGCCATTTCTGACTGTCTCCATGGAGCCGGGTCCCTCCCTGACAGTGAGTGGCAGCTGGGCTGGTGGAAGCCATGGTGAGGGACCAAGCCAGGCCTGGTTCTGTCATTCAATTAGTTGGCCCAGGGACGTCACTTAATCTAGTTGTCCTCCAACTAGAATAAGGCTACTAGGAAGGTAAAATGAACTTTAAAAATGTGAAAATCCTTCTTGTGTGAAATGTTAGTAAAGGTGTTTAAGAAAGTGGGATTCAAACAGAAAAATATCTAATGTGAGCTTATCAGGCTTAAAAAATAACAGTCTTGCAGGCATGCAAAAAGAGACTAAGAATGATACAGCAAACATCTGTGTGCCGTTCATCACCCAGCGTGAAAATCAACAATTACTGGCTGTGCACCCCTCCCAGATCAAACAGTAACTACAATTGAGAATCTGCAGGTCATCCATTAAACATGTTGTAAAAATATATAATTATACATATGTAAGTGCTGCAAAATAGTAGGTAGTATTTTTGCATATTTTAAATGTAAATAAATCATATTTTATTGTATGATTCTACAACTTACTTTTTGGGCAATAAAATAGTTTTTGAGAGCTATCTAATGTGCTAATATTTCATCCATTTATGACTAAATCTACTGTATGACTCGATGACAACTCATATAGCCCATTTTTTTTTTTCTATCACAAACAGCACTTTGATGACCATCGTGAACATGCTTCCCTGTGGGCAACTGTGAGAGGGGCTCTTGGGCATTTAAGGGGTGGCCTGATTGCCAGGGGCTAGGCTGTGGGATACCACATTTGAAAGTTTGCTTTTTATTGCCAAATTATTCTCCAAAGTGCTTGCATTAATAATACCACTTTGCTACCACCTGTAGCAATGTTTAGATGTCCCCACATTTTCATTAACACTTGGTATTGTCAGAATTTTGAATGGTTGCCAGTCTAATGGCTGTGAAATGCTATCTCATTGTGGTTGGTATGAAATGCTGTCTCACGGTGGTTTCATTTAGCATCCCTGATTAGTGAGCTTAGCATCTTTTCATGTTCAGACTTCTTTTTCTGGTCATTTCTCCTCTGTACCACCTTCCTTCCCTCCCTTTTTGCTTCCTTCTCACTCTGTCTCTAATCATTTACATATATATTTTGTTGTTGGCTTGTAGGAGTTCTTCCTATATTCTGGATCCTAATTCTTTGTCATTTCTATCTATTGCTTGGGTTTTCATTTAAATTTTTTAAAATTTAGTTTTCAATTATAGTGGACACAATATATTGGTTTCAGGTGTACAACATAGTGATTAGACATTTATATACCTTATGAAGTGATCACCCTGATAAGTCTAAATTGTGCCTTTTGGTAACAGAATTTAAAAATTTAACAGAGTCAAATTTATCAATTTTCCTTTGTAGTCTGAGATTTCTGTGTGCATTGCTTTTTGTGTGTATTGTACAGCTCTAGTTCATAAGTATATATTCAATAACATTTTCTTGGTAAAGGATTTAAATGCTGTTGCTTTTCATGCTTTGGTTTTTAATTCTTCTGTAACTGATCAGTGTGTAGGATGAGAGATAAGGATCCATTTTTTTTTCCTTATAGAAAACCAACAGTCTCAGTACCAGCCACTAAGGAGTCCTTCCTTTTTCTTGATTTACAATGCAGATTTAGTCAGAGGGGATTAAAAAATAGAATGCATCCATATGCTGTCTCCAAGAAACACACCTCAGCTGTAAGGACAAACACAGACTCAGAGTGAAAGGGCGGGACACAATACTCCAAGCAAATGGTAACCAGAGAAAAGCAGGAGTGGCCATATTGATATCTGATGAAATAAACTTCAAGTTAAAAAAGATAGTAAAAGACAAAGATGGTCATTACGTAATGATAAAAGGCACAATGCAACAACAAGAAGAGTTGACACTAATCAACATATATGCTCCCAACCAGGATGCACCAAAACACACAAAGAAACTACTAACAGACTTGAAAGGAGAAACTGATGAACACACAATCATAGTGGGAGACTTAAACACCCCACTAACAGCCATGGACAGATCATCCAAACAGAAAATAAATAAGGAAATAACAGCTCTAAATGACACATTACAGCAATTGGACATCATTGACATTTACAGGACACTTCATCCAGCAAAAGGAGACTACACCTTCTTTTCTAGTGCGCATGGAACATTCTCAAGAATAGACCATATGCTGGGACACAAAAGTAGCCTCAGCAAATTCAAGAAGATAGAAATCATGCCAAGTGGATTCTCAGACCACAAGCTTTGAAATTGGAGATCAATTGTAAAAGGAAAGCAGAAAAAAACCACATATGCATGGAGATTAAACAACAGCTTATTAAAAAAGGACTGGATAAAAGAACAAATAAAAGATGAGATTAAAAAATATATAGAAACTAATGACAATGAAAATACAACGTATCAGAATTATTGGGACACAGCAAAAGCGATAATAAGAGGGAAATTTATATCATTACAGGCCTATCTTAAGAAACAAGAAAAATCACAAGCGAACATCTTAGCATCCCATCTTAAAGAACTAGAAAAAGAAGAGCAGACAAAACCCAAAGTCAGCAGAAGGAAAGAAATAATAAAAATTAAAGCAGAGCTAAACCAATTAGAGAACAGAAAGACAATAGAAAAAATTAATTATTACGAAGAGCTGGTTCTTTGAGAAAGTCAACAAAATTGACAAACCCCTGGCGAGACTAATTAAAGGACGAAAGGAAAGGACACAAATATCCAAAATTAGAAATGAAAGGGGAGAAATTACCACTGATACCACAGAAATACAAAGGATTATAAGAAAATATTATGAAATTTAACAACCTAGAAGAAATGGACAAGTTTCTAGAAACTTATAGCCTACCAAGACTGAACCAAGAAGAACTGGATAATCTAAATAGACCAATCAATAGCAA
>PVJL010020086.1:0-12650 GCA_004026885.1 Lyroderma lyra
ACTGGAGAGGAGGTCCCTAAATCCTCTCCCAGGAAACACAATTGAACAGCCACCCAGGAGCCAAGAAAGAGCACCCTGAGTGACAAAACGGCAGCTGAGAAATCCACGAATTTCTCTCCTGAAGGTTGGAGGGAAAGCGGGGAGTGGGAGAGAGGGAAGGGAGCAGAGACAGACTGCAACAGGACCCAATCACTGCTGACTATCTGGGAGCAGCACAGTACATGGAAGGGGAAAGACTGAGGAAAAGCCCAGTGGGAGCTGGGCTTTGGAATGGCGTGTTTAGGATGGACTTGGGGATCCAGCCTCTGGAACTTTTGAGTGTTAGCAGGACTGAGCGAGGACGCTGAACTGCAGAGATGACACTCCAGTTCTAGGCCTCCTGGGGAACTAAACAGGGCTGCAGTTCCTGTTCCGGGACAACTGTAAAGGCGACCCAGCTGTCTCAGGTCATGCCCACAGCTTTGGACTTATGGAGTGTGCACTTCCTCATGCACCCCAGGGTTCTGAAAGAAGTGTGAGCCCTTAGACAGCCAGATGCTGAATCTGGGCTGAAAATAAATGTGGATTTCACAGCATTTGCCTGATTCAGCAGAAACAATCCTTTGCCCAGCTTCCCTAGCAAAGGGCAGAAGTCTGAGCCACATTCAGAGGGCCTTTTGTTGGAGTCTATACAACGTATAGACTCCAAATGTAGCAGGACATCAGAAACAAGAAATAAACAACTCCCCATCTCTCCCTAAACTTGACCACCAGTGCCATCTAGTGTCTGACCTACAGCAAGACACCATAAAAGTAACAATCTGGAAACTAAACACAAAGCCCTTATGTCAAAGAGGAAGAACACAGCAGACAGGATGAATTCCTTAAAAACGAAAACTCCTCACAAAGAACATGAAATTTATCCAGAAGATAGCTTCCTAGACCTGGAAATATCTGAGCTAAGTGACAGAGAATTTAAAGTAGCCATTCTAAAAGCCCTGAAAGAAATGGAAACATACTGGCAGAGCACCATGGCTGAGATGAACAACATAAAAAAGTAGATGAACGACATAAAAAAGGAATTCCATGGACAAAAAAGGACAATTTAACAAAGAAATTAAGGAATAAGGAAGATCAAGATGGAAATGTGAGAAATAAATAATATGATGAAAGAAGTAAGAAATGAAATAACTGCCATAGGAAACAGGGACAACCAGATGGAGGAAAGAATTAGTGATATGGAAGATCAGAACATAAAAACAGCGCAGAAAGAAAAGGAAGGGGAATGTAGAACCAAAAGTTTGAAAGAACTACACAAAAACTCTGTGATTCCATGGGACAAAACAACATCAGGATAATAGGAATAGAAGAAAGGGGCAGAGCAGTCCACAGAGAGAATACTCAAACAAATAGTAGATGAGAAATTTCCAAACCTATGGAAAGATCTGAAACCACAAGTCCAAGAAGAAAACAAGACCCTTAGATACCTGGACCCCAACAGATTTTCTCCAAGACACATGGTACTACATATGTCCAAAACTAAAGACAAAGAGACAATTCTCAAGGCAGCCAGGGAAAAAAGAACTATAACCATTTGAGGAAAATCCATCAGGCTGGCATCAGATTTCTCAGCAGGAACTCTGCAAGCCAGGAGGGAGTGGAATTCAAATATTCAGAAATTTAAAAGAGAGGAACATCCAGCCAAGAATAAATTATCCAACAAATTTATGTTTCAGATTTGAAGGTGGAATAATGACTTTTTCAGACACACAGTAGCTGAGGGAATTTGCCAGCACGAGGCCAGCACTCCAAGAAATACTAAAGGAAGCTATTCAAAATGAAACAAAACATCAGGAAAAATGGAACAAAGTTGGAGCAATAAGAAAAACAAAAATAAAACAGAAACAAACAAAGAAATAAGTAATGGCCACAGGAAATTCTCACATATCAATCATCACTCTAAATGTTAATGGACTGAACTCACCAATAAAAAGACACAAAGGGAGTTCCCTGATGGTGTAGTGGCTTAAGACTTCAGCACTGGCGCTCTCATCGCTGCGGCCTGGGTTCAATTCCCAGTCAGGGAGCTACCCACATACCAAAAAGAAGAAAAAAAAAAGACACAAAGTAGCAGACTGATGAAAAAACAGAACCCATCCATATGCTGTCTTCAAGAAACACACCTCAGCCATAAGGACAAACACAGACTCAGAGTGAAAACATGGGAAACAATAATCTAAGCAAATGGTAACCAGAGAAAAGCAGGAGTGGCCATACTGATAACTAATGAAACAAACTTCAGGTTAAAGAAGATACCAAAAGACAAAGATGGACATTACATAATGGTAAAAGGCACAATGCAACAATGAGAAGAGTTGAAACTAATTAATATGTATGCTCCCAACCAGGATGCACCAAAATATACAAAGAAACTACTAACAGATTTGAAAGGAGAAACAGATGAATACACAATCATAATGGATGACTTAAACACCCCACTAACAGCCATGGACAGATTATCCAAACAGAAAATAAATAAGGAAATAACAGCCCTAAATGACACATTACAGCCATTGGACATAATTGACATTTACAGAATACTTCATCCAGCAAAAACAGACATACATTCTTTTCTAGGGCACATGGAACATTCTCAAGGACAGACCACATGGTGGGACACAAAAGTAACCTCAGGAAATTCAAGGAGATCGAAATCATACCAAGTGTATTCTCAGACCACAAAGCTTTGAAATTGGAGATGAACTGTAAAAGGAGAACAGGAAAAAACACATATACATGGAGATAAAACAACAGCTTATTAAAAAAGGACTGGATAAAAGAACAAATAAAAGGTGAGATTTCAAAGTATATAAGAATTAATGACAATAAAAATACAACATATCAGGATTATTAGGACACAGCGAAAGGGGTAATAAGAGGAAATTTTATATCACTACAGGCCTATCTTAAAAAGCAAGAAAAATCAAAAACAAACACCTTAGCATTCCATCTTAAAGAACTAGAAAAAGAAGAGCAGACAAAACCCGAAGTCCGCAGAAGTAAAGAAATAATAAAAATTAAAGCAGAGCTAATCCAATTAGAGAACAGAAGAACAATAGAAAAAATTAATATTACGAAGAGCTGGTTCTTTGAGAAAGTCAACAAAATTGACAAATGCCTGGCAAGACTAATCAAAAGATGAAAGGAGAGGACACAAATATCCAAAATTGGAAATGAAAGGGGAGAAATTACCACTGATATCACAGAAATACAAAAAGTTATTACAAAATATTATGAAGGACTTTATGCCACTAAATTTAACAATCTAGAAGAAATGAACAAGTTTCTAGAAACTTATAGCCTACCTAGACTGAACCAAGAAAAACTGGATAATCTAAATAGACCAATCAATAGCAAAGAGATTGAAATGACTATCCATAATCTCCCTAAAGGCAAAAGGCCTGGACCAGATGGTTTGACCAACGATTTCTACCAAGCATTCAAAGAAGAATTAACACCTATCCCCCTCAGACTCTTCCAAAAATTTGAAGAGGAAGCAATACTTCCTAACTCATTCTATGAGGCCAACATTACCCTAATACCAAAACTTGGCAAAGAGAACACCAAATAAGAAAAGTATAGACCAATATCTCTGATGAATACAGATGCAAAAATCCTAAACGAAATACTAGCAAATAGTATACAACAATGCATCAAAAAAGTCATATATCATGATCAAATGGGATTCTTCCTGGGAACACAAGGATGGTTCAACATACAATAATAAATCACTGTGATACCCTACATAAACAAAATAAAAGATAAAGACCATATAGTCATTTCCATTGATGCAGAAAATGTCTTCCACAAGATACAATATCCATTTATGATCAAAACACTAAATAAAATAGGTATAGAAGGAGAATATCTCAACATAATAAAGGCCATATATGACAAAACTTTGGCTAACATCATACTGAATGGGGAAAAGTTGAAGCCTATTCCCCTAAAATCAGGAACAAGACAGGGATGCCCACTGTCACCACTGCTATGTAATATATTATTGGAAGTTTTCGCCACAGTAATCAGGCAAGAAAAAAAAAAATCATAGGTATCCAAATTGGGAAGGAAGAGATCAAATTGTCATGATTTGCAGGTGACATGATCCTTTATATGAAAAATTCCAAAGTTTCCACCAAGAAACTATTAGAAACAATTAACAAATATAGTAAAGTCACATGATAAAAATGAATGTACAAAAATCAATAGTGTTCCTATATACAAACAACGAATCCTCAGAAAAAGTAATGAGGGTGTCAATTCCCTTTGCTATCACAACAAAAAGAATGAAATACCTGGGAATTAACTTAACAAAGAACATTACAGAGTTATACACAGAAAACTACAAGACAATTTTGAAAGAATTTGGAACAGACTTTTAGAAGTGGAAAAATATCCCCTGTTCATGGATAGAAAGACTTAACATTCATAAAACGGCCATTCTGCCTAAAGCAATATACAGATTTAATGCAATACCCATTATAATCTCACAATCGTAGTTTCATGAAATAGATTTAAAAATTACTAGATTTATATGGAAACATAAAAGACCTCAAATTGCTAAAGCATTATTACATTAAAAGAATAAGGCTGCTGGCATGACATTCCCTGACTTCAATTTATATTACAAAGCGTCAATAGTCAAAACATCTTGGTACTGGCAGAAAGATAAATGTAGACCAATAGAACAGAACTGAAAACCCAGAAATAAACACAAATCTATGGACAAATAATTTAGGATACAGGAGCAAAAAATATACAATGGGGCAAAGATAGCCTTTTTAGTAAGTGGTGCTGGGAAAACTGCAAAAACATATATGTGGAATATAAAACTGAAAGCAAAGAAAAAAAGAAATGAACAAATAACCCATGGACACAATCAATAGTTTAATGTTTATTTGGGGACAAGTGGGTTAGGGAGGGGAGAAAGGGGAGGGGGTGGGAGAGGAGGGGGAAAGCTAAATATAAGGGGATGGAAAGAGAAGTCACATTAGGTGGTGAACTTATTATACAAGAAGTTCACAATGCACTGTAGAATTGTATACCTGAAACCTATGTAATCCTTGCTAACAGATGTCACCCCAATTAAATAAATAAATAAATAAATAAAACCTAAAAAAAAAAGAATGAACCTGAGCTGTAAACTCTCTCCATACACAAAAATTAACATAAAATGGATTAAAGAAATTCATATCAGGCCTGCAATGATAAACTGTATAGAACAAGACATTGGTACTAAACTTATAGACCTAGAACTCAATCAAGACTTCATGAACCTGTCCTCAAAGTCAAGAGAAGTAAAAGCAAAACTAAATGAATGGGACTTTGTCAAACTAAAAAGCTTCTTCACAGCAAAAGAAAACATCAACAAGGCAAAGAGACAGCCAACTGAATGGGAGAAAATATTTGCAAATAACACATCAGATAAGGGTCTAATATCTAAAATATATAGATAACTAATAAGACATAACAACAAAAAACAAACAACCCAATTACAAAGTGGCCAGAAGAACACACACTTCTCCCATGAAGTCATACAAATGGCCAGCAGACATATGAAAAAATGTTCATTTTTCAATAGCTATCAGGAAAATGCAAATCAAAACCACAATGAGATATCACCTCAAACATGTTAGAATGGATGTTATCAACAAGACAAGGAATAACAAGTGCTAGAGAGGATGTGGAGAAAAAAGAACTCTGGTACACTGCTGGTGGGAGTGCCAACTGGTACAACCACTGTGGAAGGCAGTGTGGAGGTTCCTCAGAAAATTGGGAATGGAGTTACCATATGACCCAGAAAGCCCACTTCTTGGGATCTGCCCAAAAAACTTGAAAACCTTTGTCTACAAAGACTTATGTACCCCAATGTTCATTGCTGTTCACAGTGGCCAAAACATGGAAACAACCAAAGTGCCCTGCGACAGATGACTGGATAAAGAAGCTGTGGTACATATACACAATGGAATATTACTCAGCTATAATAAAAGATGAAATATTGTCATTTGCCACGAAATGGATGGACCTGAAGATCATCATGCTCAGTGAAATAAGCCAGACAGAAAAATCAAAGAACTGTCTGACATCACTTATATGCGGAATATAAAAGCCGTCAGCAACAAAGAAAAAAGAAATGAACAAACAAATAACCCATGGACATAATCAGTAGTTTAAGTTATATGGGGACTTGGGGTATAGGGAGGTGAGAAAGGGGTAGGGGTGGGTGTGGAGGGAGGGGAAGCTTGAAATAGGGTGATGGAAAGAGAAGTCACCTTAGGTGGTGAAATTATTATATGAAAAGTTGACAATACACTCTAGAATTGTATGCCTGAATGCTACATAATTCTTGCTAACAGATGTCACCCCAATATAAAAAAAAAATGAATTTAAAAAAATAATAAAGAAAAAGGTCAAAGTGATAAAAAAAAGACCCGTCTTCGAAAATCAGAAGATTTGGCCCTCAGATTGGGGAATGATTTCAACGTTCTAGGAAGGTTCTGAATAAGGAGAGGAATTCTATGTAATAAAGTTCTCTAGGCCATCTGTACTGGGTTTTATTGAATCAACTGAAATTTTAATTTCGATTCAGAGGATATGGGTAAGAGCAGTGCACTTTTATCACCATGAACAGCTTTTTAAAGTGCTTATGACTATAACACCAAGCTTCCCCCCATAGCAGGCTTTAAATTCACTATGAAAACTATGCAGTTGTTTACTTCCTATCCAGGAAAGAAAAATTTAGCTGGACTTAAAGCTTACTTTTCCTACTTTGGCATAAATAAAGCACAGATGAGTAGGCATGCTTTCCTAAAAAGGCATTCTCAAATTTTAATTGTGTGTGCCATGTTAGCTTCCTAAATTTGTTTCCCACTGAATCCTGGTCCCTGGTATTTAGCTGACCACAGCAGTGTCAAATGCTTCTCCAGTAATGGCCTTACACTCTTTATCAATGAATGATTAAAGATTATGAAAAGAAACAATTTTGTAATAGTAAAAAACTTGTTTGTATGTGTGTGAGTATTTATCAAGATGCTTTCATATATTAATGAAGAAATACTTAAAAAGCAAACAAAATTTTCTAACAGCAAAGTTTTCATGTATGTATATGAGTGCATGTAAATTTATCAATATATAGGCTTTCATATATGAAAGAGGAACATTGAACAGATTAGAAAAGCAAACAGAATTTTCTAACAGCAAATGTGTGTGCATGTGTGTGTGTGTGTGGGTGTGTGTGTGTGTGTGTGTGTGTGTGCGCGCACCAACAGGCTCATTGATGTGGAAGCTTTCTCAGATAAATAGGAAAAGAAAACTGCACTGAGTTAGGGGTGGAGATCACAGCTTTACTCCTGCCACAGCAGGTAACCAATCCAGATTTTAAAAGTTTATGCAAGTGTGTAATGGGTTTCCTTTGTTTTCAAAGACTGCAGAAAGCAAGGTACTGCTGCGTTTGGAATACGTGGCTATGCACTAGTCCAATGTTCAGGACAGTTCTTTTCCCTCATGGCTGCCAATGTTCCTTCACAGGTGGCCAGCCTCCCACCCCCAATTCAGGCACCTCACTCAAGGCTGGCTGTGGTTTCTAATTACTGCTCTCCAGAAGAAGAAGAGGAAGAAGGAGGAGGAGGAGAAGGAGGAGAAGGAGGAGAATAAGGAGAAGAAGAAGAAAAGCAAAAGGACTGTTTCACAAGATAAAGGAGGTGGGATGGGGGTGGAGCAGGTAAATGTGGACATTTACTTAATTACTAGATGTATATCCATGTTAGTGCTTAAATCTACAAAGCAACCTCTTAGCAATTATCACAATGCACTTCCAGAAGCGAGAAGATTTACTTTCACGTGAATTACAACACAGATCTCTTCTAAAAAGAACTGGGACCACTGAAGCCTATTAAGTATGACACAATTATTGGGCAAATAATGTCATCTTATCAGTCTGAAATTCCACGCTTAACTCATTTCCATCCCTGAGGTTCTCCAGACTCCAAAAACTTACACCAGTGACTATTATGCCTCCTCTAAATTTTTTAAAACCCAGGAACTGTTAAGAATGAGCTGTACTACAAGTACCACAGAAAAGAAAGAGAAGCTCGCTAAGCAGAAATCTTAATCCCAAATCACTAAACATTCACTAAGCTAGTCACTTTGGGTGGACCTAACCACATTTGCTCCCCTCTTTGGTATAACCAGGAGTTCCCCTCACTTAGGACTATAAGCAGGGGCAAACTTCTTTTTCCAGTTTAAGCAGAGGAAGGAGAAATTAGTTTGAAAACACACCTGTCAACTACCCAGTCATAGCAATCCAAACGTTCATGGTTCACATTTTTTAAGGACACAGCAGAAGTAATGTATTTTTTTAATTCAAACCACAGAGGTCAAAGAAATCTGAATCAAATGGAATTTCACTGTAAAGCCAAACTTAGGACTGTAAAGGCTACAAGCAAATTTATATTTTGTTGCCAAAATACAAACAAGTTAAAAAAATTAATAAAAATACATATACATTCTAAACAGCGCTCCCCTAAAGAAGGCAGTGAGAAACACAAACCAGCATACACGTGAGCTGAACCCCTTTGAGAAGTACTGAAACAGCAACTTCCTTTGAAAATGGCCTTTCCCCTTCTCTCCAGGTTGCCCTGTGGGGACAAAACATTAGCACCAGGAAAGTAAAAGGGAGTGACTCTGGTAAAGTTACAAAATGAAGCAATCTTTTTATATCACCCAGGACCCATATGTCCACCTCAGAGACCCACAGGTACCACAGGGGCATCTGCTGATGCTATCCTGCTCCTGAGCACTGAGCTGACTCCAGCACAGGCTCTGACAGCCTTTACATCACAGGTTTTATGCAGCCCATGGCCACAGCAGCCACAAGGGAAGGACTGCCACGACTTCACAGTCTTGTGGGAACAAATCCAGACACCCAACGTGATGCCCACCCCCAGGCACATGATGTATTTCATTGAGCATGAGCACCTGGTACTCGGGCTTGGCATGCCGTTGGCCAGAGTCTGGCCCTGGCTCATGCTGCTAATCACAGTCTCCAAGCTCTCACAGCAGTGCTTCTCCTACAGGTGGCAGGCCACCACGATAAGCTGGTGGGCATTGTGTACAACAGCATGAAGATGCCAATCGGGACCATGAGTTATTTAGTGTTAAATTCACAAAGCTGCCTAACTGCTATTACAAACATTTCTGAAGCAAATATAAGTGATAAATATAATCTGGAAAAATGCAATTCCTTCATCTGTAATAAAGACAATTTCAGTAGATCTGGTCCAGCAGAATCTTAGGAAGTTGGCATTTTTGGCCTAAAAAAATTATACAAAGTATTTTTTATTGATAAGAAAAAATTATACAAATCTCTTCAACAGCTTAAAATACTGTTTGTATTAGTCTTTAATAAAAGTTCCTAATTAGCAAATCAAACTTTCATTTAAATACAGTGTTTCTGGATCTTTATCTGTAACACCTCACTGAAGCACTGATTCTTAATTCCTCCTAGTCAACAGAAGGAAAAGCCTGAGTTTTGCAGAAACGTAACTGACAAAACACTCACAGATACCAATTTCTTTAGGAACTAAACTTTAGAACCTAAGGGACAGCTGATACTGTTAAAGACATTATGAAAACTGGAGTTATAAAAGCAGGAAGGCCTAGTGATATTACTCAGCCATAAGAAAAGATAAAATACTGCCACTCATCACAACATAAATGGATCTTGACATTATCGTGATAAGCAAGGTTAAGTCACACAGAGAAAGTCAACAACCACAATTTCACTCTTATGTGGAATATACAATTGAAAGCAAGAAATGGGCAGGACAAACAAACAAAAGAAACAAAAACTCAAAGACAAAGGTTACCAGAGGGTAAGTCTAGAGGGAGGTGTTAGAGGAGGGACAAGGGGGTCAAATATATGGTGACAGAAGGAGAACTGGCTCCAGGTGGTGAACACAATACAATACATATATGATGTATTATACAAATGTACACTTTAAATCTATATAATTTTACTAACCAATGTCATCCCAGTAAATTTATTAAATATTTTTTAAAAAGTAGAAAGATCTAAAGCTTCTTGGGAAGTGTTGACCAAAACAGCATTGGGGGCCTTCCGACCACATGCTTGACTCTATTGTTGAAGAGCCATGCCCTGAGCCTGAGTACAGATGGGGCTCTGACAACAACCTCTGCAGCACACAGAGGAGCTGGAGGTCTGCGAAGGGTTCAGTTATTTGCCGGATATGACTTTTCTCAGTACAGAACCCACCCTGAACTCCAGTTACCAAGATGCCAAAGCTGTATCTAATCTACTAGCATCTTCTGCTAGCTTCTGGGCTTCCACATTACCACTTCTAGCCTGGTTTATTATGCCCAGAAATCTAATTAATATGGATTAGAACACACACCCAAATAAATAAAGAGGAAGAACACAACAAGGACTAATCGAGGAAAGAAAACATCACCACGAAAGGGAACAAAACCTTCTCTTTTACAAACCCATCAAAAGATCCAGGTTCTGACCCAGATGTACCAGCCCACAGGGGAAATGCAGGGGTGACAGGTTGACAACAGCCACGAAGCACCAAAACTTCTAGGTGTGTAACACTCATCATCCATTCAATCCTCCCAACGCAATCTTATAGATAAAGAAACAGCTTTTATAAACTCTTTGAAAATTGTCCAAAGTCGCAAAGCCAACACAAAGCAGACCGCAGCGTAAAGCACAGGATGCCTCCAAGTCTGCATTCTCAATTACCACGCTACCCTGTGTCTCCATGATGTCATCACGTAGTTACACGCCCACCAACTGGGAAAGCATCTGGGCCCATACCTTATACTCTTGAGTGTATTCCAGCTGAGAACTATCCAAGAGAAAATAAGAAAATTTCTGAAAGAAAGAGAAACAACATAGAAGAAGAAATTAATAAAAAACTAAAAAAGAAAAAGAAATTTGAGTCAGCAGCACACTGCCAACCTAATTTGATATACGGCAAGATGAAAAGAAAATACAAATTTTAAAAGTGAGTAGGAAATAACAGAAAAAAACCCAGATAGCCATAAGAAAAAGACTAATTTGGACAGTCTGCCTTTTTTATAGCAGCAGGTTGAGAATTCAGTATTTTAAAAACAGTTAAGCCAAATATTCAGTTAGGCTTTAAAAAGTGATTCTAAAAATTCATTCCTGAAATGACCGATTTCAGAGAAATATATTGCTATACATTCCAAATATGATAGCAATCAACACTGCCATAAGAAGGATTCTACCTGCTTCTCAACAGCTTTTCCTGTACACATGGCAAAGGTGAATATTTATAAAGGTTAAAATGCCAACAAGCTGCTCCAACTTTGACTGCTCCTGTTACATCAATCATTCAAAGATGAGAGAAGTGTATAAAGAGTTACTCTGCTAAGGCTCATTCACAAGGTAGCCAAGAACATGAGGGATGCTGGAAAGTATCCAACCCTGTGATATGAAAAAGAGAGGCATTTATGGCTGGATTCTTTTTGGACAGTCATCATATACCTCCTGTAATCTATGGTATTAGCTATTAATCAATACAAAAAATTGCCTGAGATTCTAAATTAGTTTTTTTTATTTAAATGAAGTAAAGAATGATAAATTAAGGTCATACATACTCATCCATTCAAATGTCTTTCTTTCTTCAACAATTCCATAGGCTCACTACAGTGCAACATAATTATAGCTTCCATGACATTAAATAATAAATGGTTCATTTAACACAAAATTTTGCAATTCATTTTCTCCCAAATGTAGTTCTAATGTCCTTTCTTTATACTGTATGTAAATATAAGTCATGACCAAAGTCTCTGATGTCCTATGAATAGCTAATATCATTTTTTCCTAAGGAAAATTTAATGCACTAACTTCTCTGTCTTCCATTCTTCAAGAAGAAAGAGTATGTTAAGAATTAAACTTAGTTATTATTAACCTTAATAACTAAATTCTACTTTCTATCATTTTCTGAGAAGATAAAAGACAAACTAAATATTCATGAAGTAGGAAATCTTAGTGTAAAATTAAACTTATGTTTCTGCAGCTATCAGCAAAACCTCCTTTCAAAAAGAAATGCAACTGGCAACAAGTTGCTGGAGAAATTTATGCTATTGCAGATAGCAAGTGATGGAAGAATTGAGATCACCTGCACTTTTCCCTGAGGATTACCTCAGCTATAAATAAGTACACACAAGCATACCTCTTCTCATTGTACTTCTCTTTATTGAGCTTCACAGTGGTGCATTTTAAACAAGATTAAAGCAAGACCCAAAACCCCCACCTCCACCACCACCACCAGCATGAGAACAAAAGTTATGACTCACTCTTTTCTGATACTCACTTTACAGCCGGGGTCAAACCTGCCATATCTCCGAGGTCTGCCTGACATAAGGTAAGTTCCACAAACTACTGCCTTTTTTCACCATTGCTTTTACAGCAAAGCTTATTTTTACTTAACTAAATTTATTGGGGTGATATTGGTTAGTAAAATGATAAAGGTTCTAGGTGTAGTTCTTCATTATTCATGTGTTGCATTTTGTTCTCACCACCCAGAGTCATTTCTCCTTCCTCATTCCCAATTCCCATCCCC
>PVJL010020087.1:0-12601 GCA_004026885.1 Lyroderma lyra
GTTTGGAGAGAAAAGAATCAAACCACTTACAATGGGGCCTGCGAGCCAGATTATGACTCTTGTATGCAAATTCTCCCTATTTTTTCTGTATCTTTCAGAATTTATCAGATGAGACTGTCCTGCTTCATGACGGGGTTCCCCCTGGGGGGCCTGTAAGGCCAGCTCCCCAAGCGCCCCGTGCGGTGTGGTCCCTGCCCCTCTGGGCCGGGGGACCGATGCGTCCGGAGCAGGAACACAGGGACACCCCGCGGGCGGGTGCTGAGCAGTGAGCCCCCGAGGGGCGCTGCCACAAGGCGCCACAACTGCATGGCTCCAAACGACACAGTCACCTGACGTGTGGGGGCGGAAATCCCTCGAGGGCCCCACGGGGCCAAAGCCAAGGTGTCCCCGGGGCTGCCCCTCCCCGGCCATGGGGAGAATGTTTCCTTGCCTTTTCCAGCCTCCGGAGGCCACGCGGACCCCTTGACGGGTGGCTCGTTCCTCCACCTGCAAAGCTGGAAACGGAGCATCTCTCTGCCTGTGCCTCTCCCTGAGCCCACCCATCCTGGGCCCCGGCGGGAGGACCCCGGCCCGTGGCGCTGGGCCCCGGCGGGAGGACCCCGGCCCGTGGCGCTGGGCCCCGGGGGGAGGACCCCGGCCCGTGGCGCTGGGCCCCGGGCAGATCGGCCTCTCTGCAGATCCTTATTCGATCCCACCGTCAGAGCCCCATCTAGCACGTGAGGTGGCGTACCCACAGGGGTCAGGACAAGAACGGCTCCGGCTCGTTTCTCAGCCAGCTCACCAGACGCTGGACGGAGGCCAAGGCGGGCAGGAAGCACCAGCTGATGGAGGAGGAACTCGCCCGCCCCCCACTCCTGGGAAACGGGGTACGGGGCAGCGGAGGGCACGCTGGGCACATGCGCCGCACGTCTCAGAGAGACGGGGTGTCTCTGGCCAGAGAGTGGGCACTGAAACATGAACGGAATTGAAATAACACGATACCTCGACCGGAGGTGAAGAGGAAACATGGGATGAACACCGAGGGCTCCTCCGGAACGAGGACCCAGAAAAAGTGTGAAGGAAACGTTGAGAGACATGGAGGAGAGTCCACAAGGCCTGTACCACCCGGCAGGACTGCTCCTCGGAAGAGCAGAGAGGGCGCGGGCGGAGGGAGGCACCTCTCAGACACACAGAGACACAGAGACATACAGAGACACTCAGACACAGAGACACACACACACAGAGACACACAGACACACAGACACACACACAGACACACAGACACACACACACACACACACACACAGACACACACACACACAGAGACACACAGACACACACAGACATGGAACAATGTCCCTAAAATTGAAGAGAAACTCAGGTTTTTAGGTTCGAAGGGGACATAAAATCTCTACCTGCTACACATGGCAGGAGTTCAGCACTCTGAGGACAAGGACACTTGAACACTGAGGGGGATGTTGGGGTTTGAATCGTGTCCCTCAAAAGGACACGTTGACACCCTAACCCCCAGAAGCTGCGGATGTGACCTTATTTGGACACGGAGCCTTTGTAGACGTAATCACATCGGGATGAGGCCACACGGGGTGAGGGTGGGTCCCTGTCCTTACAAGGACATTTGGACAGAGGCACCCGGGGTTCCGCGTGAGGCAGTGGCAGATGTTGGCTCGTCGCGGCTCTAAGCCCGGGCACAAGGGAGGCTGGCAGCAGCGCCTGGAGGCAGGCCGGGAGCCCCGACCCCGGAGCCTTCAGCGGGAGCCTGGCTCAGCCGACACCGTGGCCTTCGGACTGTGGCCGCCGGGCCACCGGGTTCTCGGGAATTCATGGAGGGGTGCAGGAAGGGGGGAGGCGGGAAGAAGGCGTGAGGGGAAGAGGAACACGGCTCAGGTCTGCGTGTGAAACCAAAGCCTGAAGACAGCGGGGCGGCCCCCTCAAGTCCTGTTCCCGGTCTCAGTGTTCCGGAAGCCAGCCGGGAATGCCAGGCACGGAGAACGCCCAAGGGGTGGCGACAAGCAGGGACCCCGCCCGCTGCCGCCTCCCACGGTGTTCGGACTCTAGCGGGGTCCCCCACCCCGGGGGCTGACGGCCAGGCGGTGCCGCCCCCACTGCTGTCCTGGCTTCCCACACTCTCCCTTAGGGCACCCCCAGCCACACGGGGACCGCCACCTGGGCAGGACACCTGAGGAGCCCTCCAGGGAGAAGTCAAGCTGTCCGGGGGAAGGACCTCTTTTTGGGGCTCCCCAGAAAGAGGCAGGTCAGTCACCAGGCTCTGCCCAACACCCCCCGAGGACCTGCTGGACCTTCCTGTCCATGTTGGGGGACAGCCAAGGAACCCCCCCCAGCCTCCAACAAGGGGAGGGCTGAGTCACACAGCAGAAATGTTGGGGGACCCGGGAAAGCAGGAAGCATGGCGGGGCCACCCACCAGGGAGCACCTTGCAGTTGTCACCCCCACGACAGGCAAGGTGCCATGTGCACCAGCAAAGCACAGCGACCGCGTTGAGGCCGCCGTCAGAGAGCCAGAAGGAGGCGTCAGCACTCAATAGAAAGGTCGGAGATAAAATTCGGGAACTCTCCAGAAACCAGAGCCCAAACACAAAGCAATGGAGCCATGGACCGTGGGGACGCTGGGAAGTCAACGCACCCCCGGCCCCCCCGGACCGGGAGCCCAGCCGCCCTGGGCCTGGAGCTGTCGGGAGCCTGAGTCTGGGCAGGTGGCCGTGGGGACAGCTGGTCTTCACTGACCTCCTTGTGGAGCTGGCGGTCTCTTTAAATCAGGGACCCGTCCCATTTGGGTCAAAATGCTCAATAAATGCACCGAAATGCATGAAGTGGAGCTGACTGTGCCAGGCGCTTACGTGGGCCGAGGTGCCCAGAAGGACGAGGCATTGCCCGGTCCGTGTCCGCTCCCCAGTCTGCCGCCGACCTCCCAGCCCCCGGGCAGGCACAGGCCGCACGCAGGAAGCCCTGGGCCGACGAGGACGGGAAGGAAGGGAAGACCTTCGTCCTAACGTTGTTCACGAGCGTGGGCTTTAGCAACGGCCGCAGGAGGTCGGGAGCGGGCCTGGGCCGCGGGCGACGCGGGCGGAACCCGAACTCTGAGCGAGAAGAGGGACACGGTCTGCAGAAGGCGAGCCAGAGGCGGGGAGACCAGCTGTATCTGCAACAGCAGAGGGTTCCCACTCTGCATACGGAAAGAATGCGGGGGTTCCCTGGGGTGCAGTGGCCGTCACCATGACCTGGGGTTCAATTCCCCAGCCCGGGAACCGCCCCCCACCCCCCAAAAAAGAATGCGGACAAGTCAGGAGAACAAGGGCGATCCCCGTGCCCACACAAATCGCAGGAGTTCCTCGGGCCGCCGTGTGCCTTAGGGTGACTGCACCTTGCTATGCGGACGGACGCACGTTGAACCCTCCTCACCAGTGACACCTACGTGCTGCCAGAGGCACTGGGGGCACCGGGAGCGGGGACCACCGACGCGGGGGGCGGAGACGTGGCTGGCCCAGCTGACCCTGGGCACAAGGCTGCACGGGGCCTTCTCGCTCCCCAGGCTGGGGCCCACCCTCCAGACCCCCACGGAGTGCGTGGCAGGCGGAGGGGGTGCACGTGGACCCCCTCCCTGGCCCAGGGCAAGTGGGCTTCCAGCCTGTTCGTCAAGCACTTAGCCGAGATGACACAAACCCACCGATGGCGAAGGGGATCGCGGAGGGGCCAGACCTCACTGCACAGGAGGAAATGGAGTCTGGGAGGGAGGCCGGGAGCTGCCCGAGGCAGACGCAGTCCTGGCGCGCCAGGTTCTGTATTACAGAGGACGTCACAACGCACGTCACGTTGTGGCGTTCTGCGGTTCCTTCCGCAAAAACAGCTAGCCAGCCCTGAGCGTCCTCCCAGCTACCTCCGGAGGTAGCTTTGCTAGGCTCTCCTGCAGCTGGGGCGTCCAGGCGGACGGCGGTTCCACAGCTTTCCCGGCATCGTGGGGCGCTCCTTGCCGGTTTGGGTATCAGGGTTCTGATGTCCTCACAACACAAAATGGGAAACGCTTCCTCACTCTCTGTTCTTCGGACAGGTTTGTGAGAGGTTGGTGATAGCTCTTCCACTCTTTAGAAGAATTCGCAGTGAAACCATATGAACCTCAAATTTTTTATTTTATTTATTTATTTAGTTTTATGGGGGTGGTTCCTTGGCTGGGAATCGAACCCAGGCCGCAGCGCTGACAGCGCCGAAGCCTGGCCACTACACCACCAAGGAACTCCTGGACCTAGAATTTTCTTTGTAGGAAAATTTTAAGTCATGGATTAGATTTATTTAATTGGTATAGGACTATCCAGATTTTCTATGTCTTCTAGTGTCAGTTTTGATAAATTCTGTTTCATTTAAATTTCAAATTTACTGTCAGTTGTTCATATTCTTCTCTTATTATCTTTCGAATGTTTGGTACTGTGGTGACGTCCTTTCTTATTCCTGATATTGGAATTCCTGTGTGAGTGTGGAGGAAATTTCTTGCCCATATTTCCAGGGGTTTATCAATTCTATTAATCTCTTCACAGAACTAACTTTTGGCTTTGTTGATTTTCTCTAATTTTTGCTTCATTTCATTCATTTCTGGTCTTATTTTTATTATTTCCTTGTACCTTTGGTTTTAATTTGTTATTCTTTTTTCTAGCTTCTTAACTTGGAGCTTAGAGCATTAATTTTCAACTTTTCTCCTAAAGCTATACATTTTCCTGTAAGCACTGCTTTACCTTCATCTCACAGTGTGCAATATGTTACGTTTTCACTATTGTTCACTTCAAACCATTTTACAACTTCCCTTGCAATATACTGTTGGATCTGTTGATTATTTACAAATCTGATGTTTAATTTCCAAGCACTTAGAGGCTTTCTGGTAGCTTTGCTGTTATTAAGTTTCAATTTAATCCAGGGATGACACACGTGTATGATTTCAATCCTTTGGAATTTATTGTAACCGGGATTTGGCCTGTTTTGGTTAACAGCCTATGTGCATAGGACAAGAACATGTCATCTACACCTATTTGTTGTTTATGTGTGAATTAGGGCCAGTTGGTTGACCCTGTTGTTTGACTGTGCTATGCTGGTTCAAAGACAGAGAAATAACTAGTGGGATAGAAGAGTCCAGGACAGAGCCTCACACTTACGTCACTTGATTTATGATGGGGACCCTTCTCCAACTCAGTAGGAAAAAAATAGTCTTTTCAATAAATGATGCTGGGTCAGCTGGATACCCACATGGAAAAAACAGGAGCTTTGACCTCTACCACACCATTCACGACAGAATTAATTTGTGACCCATCATCACATGACCGCTAAAACAATTGCTTTGAAAGAGAAAACATAGAATGTCACGATGCCGGAGCACTGAGACTAGGAGAAAAGACCTGTAAGTTGGACTTCACTGAGAACAACACTTTATTAAACGCGATAGCGAACCAGAGTGGCACAAAGTATTTGCAATCTCTTCAATACAGTGCAAACGCGTATGCAGCTCCAACACAGAGCCACGTGTCCACGAAGGACACGTATCCACAATATATAAAGACCGTCAAAGAATCAACAAGAAGAACCGGGTTCCCTGGTGGTGCGGTGGCCGGGCTTCGGCGCTCTCAACGCTGAGCCCTGGGTTCGATTCCCAGACATGGAACTACGCCCCCCCCACCTCAAAAAAACAAAGAATCAGTAAGAAAATGGAGCGGGGTGTGGATCAGGCCGGCTGGTGCCACTGCGAGGTCCTCATCCCCGGCCAGCGGGGACACCTCCCGCCCGGCGGCCGGCCCCGAGCGCACACCGGGAACTCGCTCGGGCCTCCTTAAGCGCGGAGGCGGCGGGGAAGCACCGACGCGGCCCCGCCCCGGGGGCTGCCTTTCCTTAGAAGGCGAAGCCCCAAGCCTCGCCTCCCGCCGGCCGGCGGAGCCTCACGCGCTGCGCCCCGCGGTCCCCTCGCCCCCGACGCCCCGCCGGAGCCCCAGGAGCGCGCGGGCCCCCGCGCACTCCGCGCTCCAGCCCGGCTCAGGCGCGGACGGGGCGGGCGCCGAAGCGGGCGCGCGTGCTCGCGGGTTTGAATGGAAGGATCGAGGCGGGCGGAGACGGGGGCGAGCAGATCCTGAAGCCAGAGCTCCTCCCCGGCCCCCGTGCCCGCGCCATGCGGCGGGAGAGGTGAGCAGGGCGATCGCGGCGTCCCGCCCCCGGCGGCCTCGCCGTGGGAACGGCCGGGCCGGGGGACGGGCACCGAGGCGGCGGGGCGCGGGGCGCGGGGCGCGAGGCCGGGCTTCCGCGCGGCCGGAGCGGGCAGGGCGGGGACCCCCGCCCACTCGTCCTCGAGCGCGGGCACGGCGGCCCCACGCAAATCGCCATTTCCCGGCGGCCGCGCGTCTCTGCGATTTCATCCGGAATCTAAGAGAATGTGACCTCGTGTCTTTAAAGACTCGGACGGCGGGCCACGGCCCTCCCCCGGAGCCGCGCCCAGCCCGTGCGCCCCGGCCCCGGCCCCGGCCCCGGCGCAGACGCTCCCCGGGCGCACGCCGCGCCCCACCCCGCGCCCCTCCGCCCGCCCTGCCCGCGGGACCCGCCTCCTGCTCGGCCCGCCGGGCCCGGCTGAGCGCGGTCTGCCCGCAGGTGCGGCGCCCCCCGCCCGCGTCCTCGCCATGGAGGTGCTGCGCCGCTCCTCGGTCTTCGCCGCCGAGATCATGGACGCCTTTGACCGCTCGCCCACCGACAAGGAGCTGGTAGCCCAGGCCAAGGCGCTCGGCCGGGAGTTCGTGCACGCGCGGCTGCTGCGCGCCGGCCTCGCGTGGAGCGCGCCCGAGCGCGTCGCGCCCGCCCCGGGCGGCCGGCTGGCGGAGGTGTGCGCGGTGCTGCTGCGCCTGGGTGAGTGCGGGCCCCGGCGGGCGGGGTGCCCAGGGTCGGGGCGGAGCCCGCGGCGCCTCGGGGTACGGCTGCCTCCGCGCTGGCCCGCCCGCGGGGTGACCTGGCCCGCAGCCTCCACTGTCGGGCCTCAGTCTCCCCGGGGTGGGGGGTAGAGAGGCGGCTGGCCTGGGGTTGCCGGGAATAGCCGGGCGCACACGGCGGGGCCACCCAGGCGGGTGCACCCCCGCGCCCCCCGTCCTGTGTTTACCCGCGCAGGCTCCGTGCAGGGCCGGAGACCTCCCCCAGACTCCCCCCAGACCTCCCCGGGTGGACCTGCTCAGCCCCGATTTCAGGCATGCTGGCCGTGAAGGACAGAGAGCTCGGGAAGAATCGTGTTTTGGTGGCTAAACTTCCAGAGTGACCCTTGTCCTCCGCTGGGCACAAAAATCCTTTGTGGGACCACGTGTCCGATGTTTGTTTTGGAAAAGAGGTCCTTCCACTTACTGGCTGAAATCCTGCCCTCCCCTCTGCGTTTGGAGGCCTCCTCGGGTCCCCCACGGAGCTGGGCGCCAGGACCGGCTGGGGAGCCAGAGCCCCGCCTATGTGGCTGGTCACATGGCGTCGCTAGGGGCACACACAGCCAGGTCACTGTCCCCACCTTCTCCTCCGGCTGGACCCCTCCTCACCTCCACCCATCATCAGCACTGGGAGTGGGCAGGGGGCAGCAGGTGTCAGCAGAGTGTGGGGGGAGGGCTGGAGGGAGCCCCCAGTGAGAGGGAGCACCCCACCTTTCTCAGGCTGACACCAGGGTCTGTTTGTTCCTGGGAGCAGGGCTGTGTGTCCCTGGCCTCCCAGGAGTGTGTGTGTGTGTGTGTGTGTGTGTGGACACAGGTTCCACGGGGACCCGAGCAGAGGACTGCAAGAAGGGTGGGTCCCACCTGAGCCTTGGGGTGCAGAGGAGAGCAGGTGTGGTTGGGAGGGCAGCCAGGGGTCTGGGGTATCAGGACTCCCTCAAGGTCGCCATCCACTGCTGTCTCTTCCAGCCGAGTTGTGGGGTGACCCTGGTGGGTGCCTCCTTGAGGACCCTGGTGAAGACAGTTGCTGGGCCTCTTGAGAGTCCCCCAGGTCCCTGGAGTGGCCAGGAGGAAGTCCTGTCCCTGTCCTGGCCTGCTCTGAGACCCTGTCTCCCAGGGTTTGTGAGCGGGGCCTTGCAGCTGCCTCTGCTCTGGCCCTAGGGTCCCCCGTTCTACCCTGCAGGCCTCGGCTGGGCTGGCAGGGGTGGGTCAAGTGCCCAGCACTGGCCCTCTCGGACATGGGGCCTTCCAGGCCCTTTCCCAGTGTCCGGCTCAGACATGTCCAGGGCCTGGGGCATGACTCTGGCCAGATGGCTGAAGAGGCCCTGGAGGGAGGTGGCTGGGACTCGGGAGTGTCCTCTGTTCGCAGCCTGGACGGCCACCCTGCCCCCCACACCCCCAGCCCCTCCTCAGCAGAGGCCGAACAGGAAGAAGCTCGGTCAAGTTCCCTTGGTCTCTCGGGGCCGGTCCCAGCAGCCCCCGGCCGGGCCAGCCCTGGGAATTTCCACGCCACCGCCCCCATCGCCCTGCCGGCCTGGCCTCCCTTCTGCTCGGGGTCCAGATCTTAACTGGACGGCATGCAGCTGGCCCCTGGGAAGTCGCGGGAGCCCTTATCGGCAGGACTGTCCCATCGGCATTTCCCTGTTTGCTTTGGCTGGAGACGCGGCCGGGCTGGGGACGCCCCGTCCGAGGACCGTGGGATTCCCGGCCCGTCGCTGCCAAGGCCTCTGGAGTGTGGCCGACCAGTCTGCACACCCCGCTGGCACCGGGCATGGGCTGGGGGCCCCCGAGAGGGAGGACGCCCCCCCATGTGGGTCCCAGTGCCGTCCCTGCCCACGTGGGGCTCTGGCCACCTGCCTGGTCCGCCTGCGGCCGGAGCAGCTCCCTGCCGGTGTGAGTCACCCTTCAGGCACGGCCGTGCTCCTCCCTGGGCTCCCTGCCCCACCGGTCCAGCCGGCTCAGGCCCAGCCGGCTCAGGCCCCGCCGCAGGGGATCGGCAGGAGGGGCGGGCCCCGCCACTGTGGTCTCCTTGTCCCCGGGGCCCATGGTGGGGGGCTCCGCTGGGGGTGGGGTGCAGGCTGCATCAGTGTGGGAAGGGGGTGGCACCGGGGAATGGGCTGGTCTCAGGCCCGTGTGACGGTGGGCTGGGGGCCAGTGGGGGCGGACGGCCTCTGACCCACCTGTGTGACTGCGCAGGGGACGAGTTGGAGCTGATTCGGCCCAGTGTCTACCGCAACGTGGCACGCCAGCTGAACATCTCCGTGCACTCCGAGACCGTGGTGACCGATGCCCTCCTGGCCGTGGCGGCCCAGATCTTCTCCGCAGGTGTGCCCTCGCGTGCGTCCCAGGAGGCCCAGTGTCTGCGTCGGGCTGGGTGAGGGCGCCTCCCTGGGGTCTGAGCACCTGAGGTCCATGCCAGGCACTGACCGGGGCTGCAGTGCGTGACGTGCAGTCCTGGGGGCTGTGTGCCTCAGGCTGGGGCCTGGGGTGGCCCCTGGGGCGTGGGTTTCTCAGCGTGACACCAGCTCCCAAGGTGGAGTGTCCTGAGCAGCCCAGGTGGACACTCCTGGGCCCTGTGGGCACAGCCTCAGGAGTCACAGTGTCAGTGCCGAATTCTGTCTGTCAAAGGCACGTCTCGGGGACAGGGCGAGGGCGGGAGTCCCGGGTGGAGTGGCTCCCTGGTGTGTCCCTGGGGAACAGTGACACCTGTCTCACCTGTGACCCTCCGGTGCCCCATCAGTGCCCCAGGAGCAGGACACGTGCCTTCAGCTCTGTGCTTACTGTCTGCACCCCTCTCCAGGCCCACGATGCTACAGGGCCCATGCCCCAACCACCCCACCCCCCGTCCCCATGTCACCTCCTTGGGACCCTGCTGGCCTCCCTATTGTCCACAGATGTCCTCTCCCCACCTGGGACTTCATGACCTGGCGTGTCTTGCCTTATGGTCTGTGAGCCTCTCTGTGAGTCCCTTTTCCCCGCGTCCTTGTGTACAGCACTGTGGCACACCCTCTCCGCCAGCCCGCCCGCAGACGTGTCCCCGGCACAGTTGGGGTGCTGCCCTGGGCTGGGGACTCCCAGCCCCCAGGAGGGGCACCTTGGGGGCCTCATGGCCATGGTGCTCCGGAGGCAGCCTCCTGCCTGGAAGACCTGCCCGCTGCGGCCGGAAGGGCTGCGGGCAGCAGGAGGCCAGGCCCCCTCGGTTGTGGCCTGCGTAGTGGGAGCACGGGCTCTGGGGACGGGGGACCACCGGCTAGAGAATCCAGCCCCCTCTGGGGCTACCACCGGGCCAGCACTGCCTGCCCTGTGTAGAAGTCCCCACGACAAGGACACGTCACCAGAGGTGTCTGGGTGGGCTGGTTGGGGGCCGGCTTTCCCAGAGTTCTCCCGGGGCTGGCTTGGTCCCAGGGGGGCTGGAGGCAGGGACTTGGCAGGTGGCCCGGGCAGACGCCTGGGGGAGGGTCCTGGGGTGTGGCCAGCGGAGGAAGCAGGGTGTGAGGGGGTGCTGGGCCCGACGCCAGTGTGTGGGTGGCCGGCCGTCTGTGTCTGTCTGTCTCAGGCTGTTGGCGTCCGGTTTACGAGCCCAAGTCTCCGAGCAGGCCGCCCCAGCCTGCTGGGGTTGGGGACTGGGTGGTGGCGGGGGGTGTGTGTGCAGGGACTGGGACAGAGCACCCCGCCCTGGCCTGCCTGCCTTGTCTGGCACAGGGACAGGCTTGGGAGGTACCCGCCTGCAGGCTCCCTGTCCCCGTGCAGCCGTCCCAGCACTCGGTCCTTAGACCCTCTGGACACAGGCGAGCCCCGGCCATCAGGCGCTGCGGGCTCCGTGCGTCTCTGCCCTGGGCCCGTCCCGTGCTGCCGGGCCTCGCACTCGCTGACACTGGGGCCAGACCTTCCTCCTCTTCTCCCCCGGGCCTCTGCCGGGCCGGGCGTGTGGGCAGCTCGGGGACGACAGGGCTGGGCTCCGTGGTGGCCGAGCGCCCTTGAAGGCAGAGGCGTGGGCTGTGGCCCCGGCCCGGCCTGCACTGTGGGCTCCTCGGTTTGCTCCAGAGGAAGAACGAATTTTCTCCCCCGATGAGATGTTGGCAGTTCTCACGCCTCCCCCGGCCCCCGCACCTTATGACAAGAGCAAAATATTTTACCACAGAAAGATCAGAAAAGATAAAAGCTCTTCGAAGTAATAAAAGAACGATGACCCAGTTTAAAAGTGAGCAAACGACCTGAACAGACGTTGCTCCAGGGAAGACGGGCCAATGGCAGGTCAGTCAGCACACGGGATGTCACGGCCCAAAGCACTGTGAGTCGTGGCACAGGACCTCACCGCTCTGGGACAGTGACACGTGTGTGTGTGTCAGGACCTGCGGTCAGAGTCCCCAGGCTGCTGCTGGTGGGAACACAGCCTGCTGGCACCTAGGTGTCCACCCGCGAGAGAGGGACACAGGTGCCTGCAAGGGAGGGACACACATGCCTGTGAGGGGGACACATGTGTCTGTGTGAGGGACATGTGCACATGAGAGAGGGGGACACATGTGCACAGAGAGGGGGACATGTGCCTGCGTGTGTTTAGAGCAACATGACGCTCCCTGCCGGAAAGGTGCCATCCGAGGTCAGGACAGGAGTGTGGCCCTCTGTGGGTGCAGGTGGCTCCGTCCTGTGAAACGTCCGGTGCGCGCACCTCTGCAGGGGCTGGGGGAGGGGCGTTGGCTGCTCATGGTTTCGGGCTTGTGTGGGGGGCGATGAGAAAGTTCTGGACTTTGGCAGCAATGACGGGTGCACAGCCTTGTGAGTGCTCTGAAAACACGGAACACCTCACTTTAACAGGATGAATTCGTGGTAGTGAGATTCTGTCTCCATAGAAAGCAAAACACGGAGAAGCTCAAAGCACACAGGGCCCTGGAGGCCACCTGCTTCTCTGTCTGGACGTTGGAAGGACTCGGTCCCCACGGAGCAGCACCTCTCCGCAGGTGGCACCACAGAGCCTGGTGTCATTGTCTTGGATCCCTGGCAGGCTCCTGGTCCCCACCCTCCCAGGTGACCCTGTGCCCACCATAGGTGGTGCTCAGTCCCTGCTGGGTGGGGTGCTGGGCCACCGCTGTCCCTGAGCAGCTGGCATGTGGGAAGCATGGTGTGCGGCACTGTCGCCAGGACCTGAGGCCCTGATGGCCGGGGTGACACGGAGTGGGGCCAGGCCAGCTCTATGGGGCTGCAGACTTCGGTTCGCTCTGAAGGACCCCGGAAGTCGCAGTGACATGAGGGGCTCAGCGGGGGGCGTGACCTGGGCTGATTGAGGGTTTTTGAAGTTTGTTTTTATTGGGGTGAAATTCACATAACCACACTTCATGGTGCTCGGCCCGTTCATATGTGTGTGAACCCCAGAAACAGACCCCGTGCCCCGGGGGCCGTCCGTCCTACCCGTCCTGCAGCCCTGGGGGCCGCCAACGTGCCGTGTCCAGGGAGCTGCCCGTTGGGGACACGTCACGGCCCCGGGCCGGTGCAGTGAACACGCGTGGGCGCTGGGCGTTGCTGAGCATGGTGTTTCGAGGCCCGCCGTGGCGTGGCATGGCACCCTGCCACGTGAACGGCCCCTTTCCCACTCACAGGGGCTGCAGGCCGTCCGCCTCCTGCCCTTTGGCAACTGGACTTGCTTGTGCCGCCGCTGCGTGCTCCGTGGGCCTC
>PVJL010020088.1:0-12662 GCA_004026885.1 Lyroderma lyra
TGGCCCCTAACGCACAGGATTCTGGGGGTCCTGGGATGGTCTGCTCACTGCGCAGCTGTTGCCCAGTCTTCTCTCCCTCACTGCTTCCCTTCCTGCAGCTGTAGGGCGGGAGGATTCAAGGGGTTACAAGGGAGTGACCTTTGCGTTCACCTCAAGGTTAGAACCATCCACCACAGAAGCCACTTGGTCTACCCCGGCTTGCAGACGTCTATTTTATTACTCACTCAGCCATTCAGGCGCTCTGTGATTCAGCAGACCTTTGGACAACCGCTCCTACCCTGCACCTTGCATTCCCTCCTACACCGGGAAGAGGCTGCCTGCAGCCCACGATCCTGCCCCACTGCCAACCTACCCTCCACTGGGGCCTCGCACGTGGCGAGTGCCTACTTCTGCCACTCTCCCCGCCCAGCCCCTGCCACCCACGTCTGTAGCTGCCACTTCCTTGTGTCATCTGTGCATCTCAAACTTATCTGTTCAATAAATACTTGGTTGAGACGATCCAACCCTCATTTCACAGATGAGGAAAACAAGGACAAAGAAGAAAGTGACTTGCCCAAGGCCATAGGGCTGTTTAGTGGCACTCCCCAGGAACCCCTTCCCCACCGACTTTCATGACATATTCCCATGTCACCAGGCGGCTTCTGAGAACACTGGGATTAGCGAGTGTCAATAATTTCAGACTTAAAGGAACTGAACAGACACAGGAGATAATGTATACCGATAATACCAGTAATAATAACTACTATTTATTGCACACTTCCACTTTTTGTATGTTTCATTCGATCTTCACAATAATCATTGAAGTTAGGTGCTTTATTGTCCTCATGCAGATGAGAAAACTAAGGCACAAAGAGGAAAAGTAACTTGCGCTGGCTCAGGGGTAGAGCCAGGATTTGAAATCAAGTCCGCCTTACCCCAAAGTCCACATGTTTAATCCTATGCTTAAGGGTTCCCATAAGATACATCGACAAAGATGTTTACGAATGAGTCCGTGGCCTTTGGTGGACCTTTCTCTTCTTGTCTGTCCTGCTCTCTTGCATCCCACCAAATATGGTTCCTTGTTTCTCTCCCACACAGCTCCAGATTGATATTTGGTTGAGGGTAGTTCAAGTGCATGGCCATTAAATCATCTCAGACTGACAAGGAATCAGTCAGCAGGCTTAACAAAAGCTGGGCTCCCCGCTCTGAAGGCACAGCCTGCCACCAGTCTCGAGCAGGCTTCCTGCTCACAGTCCATCTATAAAGCTTCTTCAACTCGAAACAAGACAACCGCCCCGGGAGACTGCCAACCCAAACAGACCGGGTCAGATCGAGTTTCTGAATTTAATCATGACATTCTGTGGTTCTTGTCATCCCCACAGTTCCTGTAGAATATGTGCTAACGGTAGGCAAGTAGAGAGGGGCAGATGCCATTCTAAGGCTGTACACAACCACCTCGTGGATTGAAATAGATGTTTTCATTTCATAGTGTTTTCACATACATTATCCCAGTGGATGCTTCATCAACCCTGTGGAGGAGAGAAGGCAGCTATTTTTATTCACAGCTCCTGCCACCCCACCACCGTCTCTGCAGAGAATACAGACAAAAGGTTTAGGTACTCCATCAAATTCCAAAAATAAAAACAAAAACCCACGCAAAAATGGAAGCCCAGGGCCAGCATGTGGTATATGCTAAGTGAGATCCGACTCCTCAGAAATGATCCCCCTCTGCCTGTGTCTGCTGTTCGGCAGCTTTCCGGGCGCTGCCAGTCCTTTGCATCATGTGACAAGAAAAGGACTCACATCCACTAGGACGGCTACTGTCACAAACAAAGTGTTGGTGACAACGTTAAAAATTGTGTACTGTTTGTGGAGGGAATGTAAAATGGTGCAGCCACTGGGAAAAGCATTATGCTGTTCCTCACAAATGAAAAAGAGGTCTACCATATGACGCCACAACCCCCCCTCTGGGTCTGCACCCCGAAGCACCGCCCGCGGGGTTCTGAGGAGATCATGTGTACGTCCGTGCTCACAGCAGTCAAACCGAGGAAGCCCCCGGCGTCTGTGGCTGGGTGCATGGATGAGCACGATGTGGTCTGTCCATAGACTGGAAGACGGGCCAGCCTTTAAAAGGAAGGGGACACTGACACCTGCTGTGACATGAGCCATGGTGGAGGACATGATGCCGAGTGACATGGGCAAGTCACAAAAGAATAAACGCTGTATGGTTCCACTGACATGGGATATCTAGAATAGTCAAATTCGTAAAGACAGAGCAAAAGAATGATTGCCACAGGCGATGAGGAGAGGGGACTAGAGAGTCAGTGTTTCACGGGGACAGAGTCTCAGTGCCGTGAGGCGAACAGAGTTCTGCAGATGACGGTGTGATGGTAGCACCGCAACGCGCATGCAACTTCGCACTTGCGAGCTGTACACTGAAAACTGGGTGAGGTGCTAAATGGCATGTTGGGTTATTTTACTACAATTAAAAATAATAAAAACAAAAATAAATTTTAAAAGATGAATAATAAATAAATAGAAAGGAGTAACGCACGGGGAGGTTGAGTGACCCTCCACGGAATGCAGTCAGGGTAGGACTGGGTCTCACATCCCAAGACCAAACCTCCTTCCACCTGCCCCTTCGCCCCAACACTGCCTCCAGTCAGGGACCCCCTGCAGCCTAACGCCAGGGTGAATCTGGTTCCTTTTTATCTCTCCCACCATGTTGATCTACAATGCTGACCTTCCATGGCACCGTCTCTCCTGCATGTGGAATTGAAGAAGTCCCCTTCCCTGTCATACGGTAGAAATGAAGACTTAACGAGCCAGTCATGCTTCCTGAAGCTGGACCATCAAATCAGTGTGCATCTATAGAGCACAGTGCTGGACACTTTGCAGCTACAACAGAAAGATAGGGCCGTACCTGCCCACAATGAAGTTACAGACTAACTGGAAAGAAAAGACCTTACGTAATTAGGATTGCTAGAAAAATTCAAGAGAGTAGGCAAAGTCACACTGAGTACAGGGGTGGCATTCAGCTGAACCTCTCAGAATATACTAGCGGTGGGCAGGAGAGGCTGGATGCCTGTGCTCCTGGGAGACAGTTTTTGGAATCTTCTCTCAAATAAATACAGAATTATCAACCTGCTAAGTGGGGTGAAAGAAAAGTACAGGGAGCCCTGAGCATATATAGCAGGGGGTCTGATCTGTCTGGGTGGCTCCCTGGAGGAAGAACTGACCTTTCAGCTGAAATCTGAAGAAGCAGGAGTTAAGTTGGGTCTGGAGAGTTGGAGAGGCTGGAGATAAATAAGAGGTTCCATACAGTGTTGGAGGAGGGGAGATCACCTAGTCTCCCGGCCCTGGAAATCTGAGATAACATTGGAGGTGGAACTTGGAGGGTGGGTAGATATAGGAAGGGAACTGGTGTGGGAGGCATTTTCTGATGGAAGCATTGTGCCAGAAGGGTACAGAGGCAGAAGAGCACAAGTCCTGCTAAAGATGTGTGGTTTACTGGGACCCTGTGAGGACTGGACTAGTCCTATTACCTGACAACAGCCAGACAAAGGCATCATGTCAATCTCAGCATCTTCTTCCCTGCAACCACCACGTAATGTTCTCACCACCCTGACTTATACGTGCATCCGAAGCACCTCAACTTTTGCATAAACAGTAACCAACGAAATACTCAGGGAAGCTGCTTGGATGGATAAGACAAGAAGAGCGAGGGCCCAGGGGCTCTCCCTGGAGGGACATTTACCCAGGCAAGCAGAGAATAGACGACTAGGTGAACATGAGAATATGTGACCCTTAGAGCCAGGAAAATCGTGGCCACTGGGGAGCAGGGGGAAGTGGCATGTGGAAATCCAGGTGCGTCGTTCAGTGCCAGAGGGAGTGGTCGCCCTCACTGCAGGCCTGGGGTTCTGGGCCAGCCTCCAGTCCCAAGGAAGGAAGGACTTAGCAAAAGCAAGGAGATGCTAGAGCTGAGAAAGAGGCCTGCCTGGAGGCAGCAAGCCTCCCCCAGGAGGGGCACATGCTAATGTGCACAACTGCATATGCAAATAGGTCCTCCTTAGGTGCTTGTGATACCAGCAAAGATCAAACTGCAGATTTCTAGACACCTACCAAGTTCTCTTAAAGAGCTCCTTTAGTCATTAAACTTGCAGTCTTTGCAAACGGAAGAGGACCTTAGAGATTACCTGCTATACCCTCTCTCTGTACAAATGAGGAAATGGAGATCCAGAGACATTAAATCACTTGATAAGGTCACACAGCTAATTAGCCACAGAGCTGGGATGGAAACGCAGGTCTCTTGACTCTTAATCTACTTCTCTTCCCTCCACACACTTCTCATTTTTTCACTTTCAAGAGTGAGGTTTAAATTAGGAAAGGAGCAATCTCCCACCAGCCCCGTGATCGTGGTAAGTGCTCCCCTCTCAGCTGACAGGGACTAGGACTCTGAGACGAGTTCATTTTGGTTGGTGATCATTCTGTTGCTTTTTACAAAGTTGGGTAGAGAATTTATTCCCGTTGTTAATAGGACTCCTCTTAAGGAACAGCAAAGGCTGTTTCTATATCTGTGTACGGCCACATGCATTAAAGTTCGCATGTTTCCATGACTTTAGGAAGATGGATTGTAGACGTCTGTGTGTGCACGTGCATATTCACCTGTGTACCCGGGAGAAGACCCGCCCGTAGAGGGACAGTTTCCTGGAGAGCTGGCTGCCCCACCGCCACCTGATCTGTCTTTAGATTCTAGTTTTGCCACTTTTACTGGCTGAGTGAATCTGAGTGACTGACTTAGCCCCTCAGAGCCTCAGTTTCCCCTACTGTCAAGTAACAGTAGGAGTCGTTGCCTTGCTTAGCTCATGGGGTCCTCTTAGCTTCATAGGTCCCATTTGTGAAAATAAATATTTGGCCACAACACTCCCTTCTTTTGGAGCACCCTGTTGCCTAGTTCTCTATGAGCACACTCAGGGAAACTCTGCCTTAGGAGCAATGGGTGACATCAGCAGTCAGGCACGTGACAGGCCTGCCATCTGGTCCCTGACACACAGTGGACATTCAGAAATAGGTCTCCACCTCGGCTCTATCTCTAGTCTGCCAGAAAAGATCAGGGGAGCCTGTTTAGGAGTGAGTGTCAGCAGAAATGTATTTGTGAGTTAGGTCCTCGCTAGGTAAGTTCGTATAAGGGTCTCTCACAGTCCCTTGTGCCAAAACCCCTGAGAAATTGGGAAACACTCTGAAAGACAATGAAGGCTCTCAGTTCTTGCCCAGTAGGACCTGTGTCCCCAAATCCTCAATCAGATGCCTTTTATGGTGGCCGCCTCCCTCACTTCTTCTCTGGGAGCATACAATATTTACTGCTGAGGGTTTTAACCCCCAGTTGCTCATATTCTGGAACAGTGGACTGTGCTAAATGTGAGCTTGGAGTCTCACTAGATTTTAAAGATCAGTTCCATGTTCCCCACTGCGTCAGACCAGCCAGTCACTTAGAGAGGTGTTCTAAGGGACACTCATTTGAAATTTTACTGGAAAAAATGCTTTTGTGATCAAATAAGTTTGGGAAAATTGGCTTTGTTTCCATTGAACTTTTGCATTTACTCAGTAAGCATCTGTTAGTCTCCTGCTCTGTACCAGGACCTGGTCCGGGTACTCTGTCACAGAGAATACGACCAAGGCCCCGGCTGCCGGGAGCCCAGACAATAGAGCTTTGGATGCAGTATCTCCAAGGCTCACTTTGGGTAACCCAATAAAATGTCACGTAACATTTTATTGACACAAATGGAGAAAAGCTGTCCTAGACATCTTCTTTGTTATCACTTGGCTTTTTTTTTTTTTTTTTTTTTTTTTTTTCTTTTTTGGGTATGTGGGTAGTTCCCTGGCTGGGAATCGAACCCAGGCCGCAGCGCTGACAGCGCTGAAGCCTTAAGCCACTACACCACCAGGGAACTCCCCACTTGGCTTTTAAGGACGAGAGCATTTTGCCAACAGAAATTGTCCCTAGACCTAAGTTGCTGCAACTGCAGGATGGAAGAAGAGGGAAGCAGGAGAGGTGGGGAGAGATGTGGTCAGAGGAACCGAAATGCCCCTGTCCGGTTCTCCTCCGGATCCCGTCCCTCCTGGGAGCCAGCCAATGGCCGTCATGGCCCCTTCCCTCTTCATGGACCCTTTCGTGTTTCCCCTGAATCCCATTTCCCAACACTAGCAAACTCCTCACCTTCTGCCTCCGGGCCCCACTCTCCCTGCCCTGTCTGGCCCTTCCGTTGGGATCTGTTCGGAGCTCTCAGCCTACGTGTGGGGACGTGATGCTCTGGGCCTCTCTGGGGCTCCCTTTCCATTTCCTTTTGTGTGATGCACGCTGGGCACCAGCCAATCCTACCTCTTCCCTCTCTGGATCGCAGGGACCCCACTGGGGAGGGAGGGGGAGCCCGGCATGGTCCTAGCCTGCCAGGGCACGCTCTTGTCTGGCTCTCTGTTTGAGTTTGGTCACTTATATAGCTACAAACTCAAACTCAAGTCACCGTTGTCTAACTTAGTTCTCAACTTGACCTTCTGAGGGGAGGTCTCAAACACAGGCCTGAGGTTCTCTTTCCTGGGCTACTTATGCTCACCTGCTCGCACCCCACAGTGTGCTGACAAGGTGACAACTGGCGATAGACTCCCTTCTTTTGTCCATGACCACTTCTAGCGACCTAACAACAGTTCCACGCACAGGTGCATCCAAGGCCAAGGAGCGGTCATCTAACCCAGGACCCAGCACATCCAGGTCTCAGCAGCACCCTGAAGCCCCTGTCCCTTCACTAGACAGACACCCTCTTGTTCCACTGTCACAGATTCAGTTTTATTTGGGGATTCATAAAACACAGGTGGCTTTCTGGGGCTCATGTTTGGTGGAGGTGAGCACACCTCCTCCTCCAATCTATTTTCTGGTTTCCCACAGCAAGGTCAAAATGCTTTTGCAGACATGCCTCACTTACTCTGCATAACACCCTTGAAAAGTAGGTACTACTGTGCTTGCTGTATAGACAAGGAAACTGAAAATATAAAGTGTCCAAAGATGCACAGGTGGTCAGGGTAGAACTGCCACTGAAGCCTAGACACCCTGACGCCAATGTCGTGCTGGCTCCGTGATCAACGCTAAGTTGAAGCCAGTGAGACAACTGCCTGAGACAGGGCTGCACTGGCCGGGGTTCCCATGTGCTGAACACATCCTGGACACAGGATACCATCCCTGTGCTCCCCATTTCTAAGCTAATTCATGAGAGACTTTCAAGCAGGCAAATGACCTCTCAGGAGAAACCCAGGGAAGTCCCACTGATTTATGCACTTAAAGTGGGCTTAGCTAAAGCTTCCAGAAACATTCCACGGGAACACTTCTGTGATTGGGAACGAAACAACCAAAATGGTCTTTCCTAACTCATGTGTCTGTCACTGAGTTTCTCCTGGGGGAGGGGGCGGGGAAACCAGGACAGAGTTGGGGAACGGTTGGTCTAATTCTTTTCATTTCCTCATTATAGAAGTTGTCTAGTTTTGAGTCAGTGGAGAGACACCACTGCTAATTGTCAGGAGAAGAACCTGTTCTCTGCTCTGCTGCCCCTTCCACATGGCAATTTCTGAGAGGAAATTCAAGGTGAGGATGACTTTGCAAGCCCAGGGAAGGCAGAGAAGGCTCGTCCCTGAGGGTGTATGGAAACAATCATTTAGTTCTCTTAATGCATACTAAAGTTTGCAAATAATTTTTTTCCTGTAAACGAGAGAAAATTCCAAAGTTTTCCATCATTCTCACTCGAATAGGCTTTCAAGAGTACGACAGAATGCAATGAAGTAAAATAAAGGTCAATGACATAGGGACTGCTAATGGCTTTGCCTGTGGAACAGTGTTGGGAATGTGACTCTATCACTTCTCTCCAGATGGGAACATTTGAGCCCGACAGAGTCTTAAAACTACCTCTTTCTGCAACACCACAAGCAGCTTCTCTTTAGTTCTCCAAGACCGAGCATGATTTATATTTTAGTGTAACTTCTTTATTTCTAAATAACTGAAAACCAAGAGTATGAGTTTCCACCTATGGCCAAGAAGCATAAAGGTATACAGGCGAGAGTTTCGACCCACTTTCTGCAGAGATTCATGGGCAAGTCATTAATGCCTCTGGTCATAGGAATTTTGCATGGAAGATGTGGAGATCTGACCATCCTCCTCTGCAGACATTGTGGGGGTCAGACTGCTCTGACGCTCAGATGCAAAGTAATGGGAGCTGGTGTTATGAAGCACCTACTCTGTGCTACATGCAAAGCAAGTCATCTCAGTTGACCCAAACAAAAGTGCTACCAGAAAGGGGTTATTATCCCCATTTTACAGAGAGAAACTGAGGCTGGGAGAGGGAAACTGAGTCATACAGCAGTGCCTTGACATTATAGGGAGCTATAATAAGATATAAGACATCATCATCATTATTACCACTATTAACAATGTCAACTATAAGTGGACTGGTCTACAAAATAATAATTCAACATAGAATACAGCATAGTTTTATAACACAAATGAAACCTAGTTGGAGAACCAATGAAACACATGGTCTCTGAGGAAATTTTGCATAGGAAAGGAAGGTTTCCTGCATTCATTCTTTCATTCTTGGCCCTGGGGTCCAATGATGAACAAAAAGGCCCCACCTCTCTTGCGGAGCTTATGTTCTCGGGGTAGATACAGACGCGGAGTGACTACATCGGTGAAAAACAGAGTATGTCCTATGGTGACAAAAGCTAAGGAGGAAAACGCAACAGGAAAGGGGAGAAGAGGGTTACAGGTTGAATAAGTGGTCAGGGAAGGCCTCCCTAAGAAGGCATCACACTTTGTCACCTTGAAGGAGAGGAGGGGTGATCCATGCTGATATTGGGGGACAGCCTTCTGGGGAGCGCTGCAGACCAAGGGTGAGACTGCACTGCTGGAGTGTTCTGAGGATGCTGACTGGAGAGGTGAGAAGAAACACATTTCACCCACTAACAAGGCTGGACCATCTTTCAAAAGTTCTTTTTTTTTCCTTGCCCTCACATTTTTAATGCAGACCTCCACCCATGGTGTTGCACAGAGAGGCTAGCAGTCGTCTGAAACTCTCCCCGATGCAAATGACTCACGTCAGAATCCCACTTCAAAAGCCCATATGAGAAATAAACACTGCCTTAAGAATACACAGAAACTGCTAAATTTTTCCTGTCGCTCTCTGATGTCTACGCAATTGAGTGGAGGCGTGTGCCCTGTGGGGCTGACAGAGCCAGCTCGCCCTTTGAGATTCTGTTGCTAGACGGGGTCACCTGCTCTCAAACACAAAGCATTTCTGTCCCCGTGCGAAAGCCCAGCCGTGTTGCCCAGCCCCTCCACAGCTTTGGTGCCTGGCAAGGGCCAGAGCCACTGTCCCCGCCACCTCCCTCCACGCTCAGCCCCTCCCCCCACTCCGTATTAGGTATGCATTTCAGATTTTGAATGGATCTCCTTGTCTGGCGTTAATTGACAGTGAAAGCCGGGTTTTCCAAGCCAAGGTACAAGCACTGAAGGTAAGTGATCAGAGGACTGCCCTCGTAATAAATCACCACAGCGCGGGTCACTGTTTGGAGTGTGAATGCAGTGTTCAATAAAGAAACACACTCCACCTTTCAGCTTCAAGCCGACCCTGCCTAATTGACCTCATTGTAGTCCCGCCATTAATCATTCTGGCACATGGGGCAAGAGGCAGTTTCACTGCTTAGGTTTGCAGGGAGGAGGGGGACCCAGTCCACGTGGGGGTGGGTAAGGGTTCAGGGGGCAGTTCTAATGTAAAAGGAAATCAGAGACAATTCTCCCTTAATTAACTCATTGGATTTCCAGGTTGGCCAGATAGGGTTGACTTTGCTAAAGGAATGTGGGGAATAGTGCAGGGGCCTTCATTAACTTCACACCAGGACGCAGGGGTTTGGGCCTCTAACAAAAGCAGATGTGAGCATCTGTACCCCATCCAGAGAACAGCTCTGCCAAAGGACCAGGGGGTTAGCATAATGCTACATAATCATTCAGTGTCATCGATCTCCCCAGACCCTGATTAATAAATTGCAGCAGCAATCTTTTACAAGGGTGACTACAATTTTATTTCGCCTATTAGGAACATGGCACAGTGAGCCCCAGCCAGGCAGGACCTGCTTGCTGTTGTCCTCTGGCCCCTCACAACCCCACTTCTGGTTCTGTCCATGGCTTTGCATTTCTTTGCTGGTGAACCTCTGATGGGTCTATTTTGGTTGACAGACGTGAGACACCTTTTGTCCGGCCCCTCCACGCGGCCAAAGCCAAATCCAAGCTAGCAACAGTGAGCAGAGTGGGAATTTCAACGCAGGGGTCCGTTTACACTGCGGCTCAAGACTTGTTTCATCAGTGCAATCCGACGAATACAATTTGGGCACCTGTTCTGTGCCAAGCATTGCACTGCGCTAGACACACACACGCACACGCACACGCACACACACGTATGCATACGCACGCACACGCACACACACACGTATGTGCGCACATGCACACGCACACACACGCACACACACGTATGCATACACACACGCACACGCACACACACGCGCGCACATACACGTATGCACACACACATATGCACAAACATGCACACGTGCACACACATGTATGCATACACACGCACACACGCGCACACACACACGTATGCATACACACGCGCACACACACGTATGCATACAAACACATGCACACGCACACACACATACGCATACAAACACACACACGCATGCACTATGAGGCTGGTCCTCAGAGATCTTAGAGTCTGCATTGATCCATTTATATTTTCAAAATGCAAGATCTGCCTTTTTGTACCAAGCTGCATGAAATGAGGCCTTTTAAAGATTTCCCCCATGATGAGAGTGAAAACGAGAGAGGAGAGAGACAGACAGACAGACAGACACTCGCGCGCGCGCGCGCGCGCGCGCGCACACACACACACACACACACACACACACACAGAGAGAGAGAGAGAGAGAGAGAGAGAGAGAGAGAAGAGGGAGGGGGGAGCGATTGCTCACCCCCCCCCACCCTGCTCATCTTCCCCTTGAACAATTACTGCTAATGAACTTAATTGTTTGCTTTCACAATGCCAGCCTGGAGGCATTGCTCTCCTTCCCTTCAGTGCTGAGACTCATCTTGCTGATCTCCAAATTCACTAGGAAGCAAACACTTCAAGTCTGTGCCCTTCCCTCACCGACAGGCACCTGGAGGGCGAAATCCAGGCTGAGACTCCAAGGCAAACTCCGACGGAGCTTCGGAAAGGCAGAGTGGGCGTGCTCAGGTCCCCGTTTGGCATCGTGTGTAATTCAACTCCACTTAACTGTATTTATTGCGTGTCTACTATATGGTCTGGTAATTGTGCTAGTCACTGGGTTTAGAAAGTTGATAAAACACAGTCGCTGACCTCAAGGAGCTCACTGTTTGCAGCCCACAAAGTGGATCACATTTCCTTGGTTCTCCCATCAAGACAACCGCATCTACAGGACGGAGAGTTAAGGCAGCTCAGCTTAGTGGGGAAACCGCAGGCTTTGGAGCCCTGCAAGTGCACGGCCGGAAGTCTGTCCATTCGCGAAGGATGCGGGCCTGGCCGTGCTAGGCAACCTCAGGGAGGCGTACGTACCTACCCACTTGTGACCATGAAGACGGTCTGAGTTAAAGTATGTGAAGTGCTGGGACCACCCCCCTGGGAAGACGATGCTTTATGTAGAAAACTCCAATAAATTATTGCAGAGACTGTCCACACAGATAATAACATCCCGGATCAAAATGAAAAATCCACTCTAATATGTCCCCTCCCCTTCCCCCTTCCTCTGGAAACAAACCGTTTTGTCACCCTTAGCATCTGAACCAGAAATGGCACCCACCAACAGCCCACAGGAACCCCTCGCAGGTTGCATTGCCCTCCACCCAAGCTGGGCCTTCTGCCAAGGCCATCATGCGTCCCCAATGCTTCCAGCCAATCTTTAACTGCCCTCTGTGTCTACCCCACTCATTTTTGCACGTGGAATAGCAAAACCTAGCATTTGGGACAATGCCAAGAATCACACTTTGATCTTCTCACATAAGGAAAATGAGACTTAAAGAAGTTACGAGAGTTCTTCAAGTTTGCACAGGTTGACAGGGTTAGGACTAGGATTAAAGCTGAGATCTCCTGATGTCAAATCCAGTGATCTTTTCACTCCTGAGGTTGGTGTCTTGTTTTATGCTGCATTACAGTGTCCTCGGATAGTTTAAGGTGCCATTGTAGCCTCCCAGTCTCTGTGCTGTCTCCATCTCCCCTCTAATCCAAATCGGGACAGCACTCATCTGATTAAAATTCACAAAGAAGATAAAATAATATCAGACTTTTGCTTTTAAGTGCTATCCGAATCTGTACTACCCCTGCCCCCCCCCCATGCTGCCAGTCTCTGCTGGGGGGAGAAATAAAAGGATGAAAACTCACAGCCAGAAAAGAAAATCTGCCAGACAAAATAATGTCGAAATCAGAAGGGATCCTTAGAATTACAGACAAATGGAGTTTTGTTAAATAAAATCTGCCCAATTATTGCCTCATGAATTGCAGTCTTTGCCTGTAAAAAGCAGACCATTCAGGAGAGAGAGTGGGGAGGGGAGGGGAGGGGAGAGAATGGGGAGGGAA
>PVJL010020089.1:0-12657 GCA_004026885.1 Lyroderma lyra
GGTTCTCTTTGAACTATTTCAGCATTTTCTAAAGAGAAAAAGGTTATGAGTCAAAATGGACCTCAATCAGTTCTATGAAGTGATTATTCTGCTCAAGTTATTTACCTATTCATATATTTGTTTCTTTAAAGGACACTTTTAAGAAAATTCATAACAATAATTTACAATAAAATAATATAAGTAAATTTCAATAAATAGAATTAAAATGCATTTTCATGAACTTTAATACACACAATTCATAGAGACTCCAATGCAACACAAGCCTATTAAGTTTTTTTCATTTTTAGAATTTGAACACAAACATACTGGAATATTTTGTAGAATTCCAAGTGTATTTATAAACTTGTAAGAACTTTACTCTTCTGTTATAATAAAATGATAAAGAATGACATATTATTTCACCTGGAAAAGAAACCACTCATAGATCAAAAGAGTTTCTTTACACTTCATTTTTCATCTTACTAATAGGAAAAATATTAGTATTCTTTTCTTACAGGCAGTCATTGATCTTCCTTAATGTTTTTCATAGTGGAAACCTTATTCTTCACTTTATAAACTAAGAATGGGTTAAGGGTATAGTAGGAGTTAAAGTATTCCAGCTTTAGCAGTATTCAGTCAGATGTTTGCTTTGAAATATTAAAAACTATGGTGACAAGAGTGAGAAATTGTAGGGCAAGGATTTTCTCTTAAAGAATAAGGTGCTGTGCTGCTAAATCCTCCTACCTGGTCTGCATGTTAGAGGAGCTCCTCTTCAACTCTGATAATCTCTGTAGGGATATGCAAAATTATTGACAAACTTCTTTCTATACACTTGCAATATTTTCTAGAAATCAGAGTATACAGTTGCTTCTTCTTCAGAATAAACAGTAAGCAAGACGTTTTGGCTTGAGACTTGATGAAGCTACATGAAATAAAAAAGAATAAAATTGAGGCTAGCACAAGTGAAACTCCTCACTCAGTCTTTCAGATATGGCCTGACCAACTGAGTCGTTGAAGCTGGCTGCTGTAATGTAGCGTGGGGTTCCCACACTCCAGCGTATTCAAAGTGCCTCTGGACAACCACAGACACACACACACACACACACACACACACACACACACACATACATTCTTTTTAAAATTATGTTTTTTCTAAATCCTGGGAATAGAAAGTCCAAGAAAGCTAGGCTGACTAGAGCAGCAGGGGAAAGATATGCTGGCTGTCCCAGCGTTTTGAGCCTCAGCTCCTGGGTTGCTAGCTCAGCCTGTGTTTTAGTTTTGCCCCTGCATGTTGTTGGCACAATTCCTGAGTAGGGGGCAGCAGTGCCTCAATCAGGCTCTGCTAGGAACTCTCTGCTGGAGGCCTGGGAGATTGTGATTCCTGCTAGAGACCTGTTTGAAGAAGCAAATTGAAAGGGTGGAGGCATTTTTTATCTTTCCCTCCCTCCCTGACTCAGTCAAACTTCAGAGCTGCAACACAGGAGCTGTTTTCCTGTGAATCCCCAGAACAAAGGCAGAGAAGTTCATGAGGATGTTAAAGAGGGAAAGGCTTCCATGCCTTGTGCAACCCTAGCCACATCTTCAGGCTTTCCTGGAGGTCCAGCCTTTCCTGTTTAACTACACTCATGTCTTTTAGCCATGCCATACCACCAGTCTTTCTCACTTCACCTTTAAGGCCTGGATAAGCAAATGAAGATGGCGTTATCACAGGGTTCTAAGTTTAAAAACAACCTGGCCTCAGCCACACTAATTCCTGCAGCCCCTCTCTTGTTTGGAAGTGCAGGGAGGGCTCTGAGGCATTCTTGGTGTTCTAGAAAATTCTGTCTAAAATGCAAGCCATGGACATCTGAGAGGACCCTGTCCTTACCTTCCTCCAGAGCACCAGGAACCTCATGAACACTGAACAGTATTGTCTGTCAGGCCATGTTTCACCGAGCCCCAAATACATGGCATGTTTGTTCTCTCTGTTTAGCTTTGAGGGGTCAGATGAGGACCTTTCCCTCAGATCTGGCAGACCTCAAACCTGCACAGGCCTAGTCGTGTCTTGTTGTAGGCCTAATTCAGGCTGTTTGGCTCCTAGTTTTGAAAGTTTCCTCTGTGGCACCACCATAGCTCTTTCAGCCACCATCAAATCTGGGTCTGAGTCCAGGAAACAACAGGGCATGAGCAGGTGCACAACCAAGCACCTTGAGGCAGCACATTAAAAAGTGTTGACAACTGTATCTTAGTCCTTGCTGAATACGTCAATTCTTCAAACATCCAGTGTGAGATTACTTTAGGTCAAAGTTGTTACCATGGCTGAGACATTTGATTGCCACTACAACAGAAATCCCCTGCAGGAGAACACATATTGAAGGACAGCCACCACTGCTACCTGAGCTGCTTTGAGAATTGTGTGCCAACACCTGTATGGATTGTGGCAAGCTCATCAGTGCAGACTCCAAAGAGTATCACTATAAGGACAGTTACTGCCATGACACTTGCTTTTTCTGAACCACGTGCCTTCATTCCTCACCCAGCAAGACCTTTGTGGCCAAAAACACCAACATTCTGTGCAACAAGTGCACCACACAGGAAGACTATCAATTCCAAGTGCTGCTACAAGTCATTTGTTGCAGATCAAAATGTAGAGTAAAAAGGGACCCTCTGGCACAAAGACCGCTACACCTGCAGCAACTGCAAGAAGTCATTGAAACTGTGAGGTTCATTTCTAAATGGGAGGAGTTCTACTGCATTACTTGCCACAAGGCCAAGTTTGCAAACCCATTCTTAGTGTGCAACAAGACCATCACATCTGGCAGAATCACATACCAGGATCCGCCCTGACATGCTGAGTGCTTTGTGTGTGTTACATCCTGTAAGATGCTAGCTGGGCAACCTTTCACCACTGGGGAGGACCAACATCACTGTGTGGATTGCTACAAGAATTATGTGGCTACAACATGTGCTGGATGCAAGAACCCCATCACTAGATATTGTAGGTTTTCAAGTGTGGTGACTTTTGAAAAACAATCCTGGCATGATTACTGTTTTCACTGCAAACAGTGCTCCTGAACCTGAACAAAAAGTCCTTTGTTCTTCATCATGAAAAATTATTTTGCCATGACTGTGGTAAGAGGCTGTAAAATGACAAAGGCTCCTGTCCTATATGATAGAATTGGGCCTTATTCTTTGTGTCCATGACTTCTGACTTTCACCATCTATGGGCAAAGAACCACTTTTCATTTCTTCAAAGTTGTTTCTTCTGTCTTTTATCCCACATTATTGCTTAAACAATGTCACACAGTTTTCATATTGAAACTTAGCAAAAACAACTCTGCAGCAAAGTTAATTTTGTGATAGATGTTAGACATATGAGCCCAACACCAGGGAATAGTAACAAACTTTATTAGGCGCACTGCCAGGCTGCCTCACAAATGGAGTAAAGCAGCAGCCCAAATGTGGTGAGGAGAAGATATACAGGTAAGAGGTTATGATGGACAAATACAGAGGAGAGTATAGGTGGTTATGTCTAATTAGCCAAAAGTAGGTTTTGGTTTCCTAAGTTAAGGTAGATTTCATTTTCTTGAGCTGAGCTGAACCCCCATGAGACAAGGGAAGTTGGGGAGAGGTGAACTGAATAAGATAAAGGTTCAGGAGCCATTTTAAGCTGAGTACATCAAAGGCTACAGTTAAAAACAGAGACGTTTAGATTGATTCATCTGCATGTTTATCCTAGAGCAGAGAAGTCCTCATCATTTAGATGCTTAATGATGTAAACAAGAAACCTAAGAAATACAGCCTTTACTAAGGTGCCCTTTGAAACTCACATTGGGCCCACTGTGCTGTCACATGATATAGAATGGTTGTAGCGACTTCTCCAACTTGCTGCTCACCTTGTTCTGTGAGCAGAAACAGCAGTTACTGAAATGCATGTTTTAGATTTCTCTTCAAATTATTTTTGTTTTTTTGAACAAGTATTAAAAATTTTCAGGAAAATAACTTTCGCACGTAGCTATGATTCTCAACAGATCTTTCCCCTTTACTAATATTTGAGTTTCCATGTGCTGTGTTTTCTGAATGACCCTACTTTCAAGCATAAAACATGTGGGTGATTTGTAAACTCTAGGCATATCTGAGAAGATGAGCCCACTTAAAAAAATACCATCACAGAAAATACTAACTAAGCTGTTTCTTTTTTTTTTAAGTTGAAAAGTGTTGTGTTTTACTTCATAGTAACATAATTTTTGGGTTTGGAATCTTGCACAAAAACATTTAGTCCTCTGACATTTCTGCAGTTTTGAAATCACCCTACAGAAGTAATGATAAAACTCTAGAGGAAATAGCTCAACAGACTATGGGATTGTAACTTATGTAGATGTAACATTTCTAAACAGTGATGTGTTAAATTTCTTATAATATCGTAGTTGTCTGCTCTTTCCCCATGCATTAAAGAGGCCCACCACTTCCTTCTCTTGTCATTGTTAGGACTGTTCCCCAAGAGATTAACTGGATCTCTGTGAAAATGGGGAGGCAAAACAGATTTCTATGTAGAGCTTACCTGAAATACAGAATCACCTTCCTACCTTATTTTATTAAACAGTTAGATTACATAGCAGATGATACCAAAAGTGCACATGTAATGACAATACATATTAACATTCTAATAGTCATGGTTAGAAAAGCTAATGTCTTGTTTCTGCATTTTGTCATTAGCTTCTATCATCTCATGTTTCAGTGTATCTTTACAGAAATAAAACAGCCTATAAAAAATAGAATATTGAGAGGAGAAGAGAAGATGCCAACTGGAGAGGAGGTCCCCAAATCCTCTCCCAGAAAACACAATTGAACAGCCGTCCAGGAGTCAAGAAAGAGGACCCTGAGTGACAAAATGGCTAGAGAAATCCAAAAATTGCAAGTAAACACCTGAAGGCTGGCGAGAAGGGGGCGAGTCGGGGAGAGGGAAGGGAGCAGAGACAGATGACACAGGACACAATCCCTGCTGACTATTCGGAGCTGCACAGTTAGGGGGAAGTTAGAGAGACTGGGGAGCTGGGGACGGAAGGAATTTGGGAGCCAGCCTCTGGAACTTTTGAGTGGTAGAAGGGCTGAGGGAGGACTCTGAACTGCAAAGATGACACCCCAGCTCTAAGCCGCCTGGAAACATACACAGGGTTGCAGTTCTTGTTCCCAGCCTGCTGCAAAGGCGACCCTGCTGTCTCAGTCCAGGCCCACAGATTTGGACTTATGGAGCGTGCACTTCCTCGTGCACCCCAGGGTTCTGAAAGCAGTGTGAGCCTTTACACAGCCAGGTACTGAATCAGGGCTGGGAAGAAAGACTGATTTTATAGCATTCAACCCAGCTAGCAAAAACAAGCCTTGAAACAGCTTCCCCAGTAAAGGGCAGAAGGCAGAGCCACCTTTGGAAAGCCTTTTGTTGGCCTCTCCCCAGGATATATGCGCATAGCCTCCAAACGCATTAGGAGATCAGAAACGGGAAATAAACAGCCCCCTCTTCCCCAAAACTTGACACCTAGTGCCACCTAGCGTCTGCCCTACAACAAGACACCAAAAAAGCAATAATCTGGGCACTGAATATAAAGCCCTCATATTAAAGAGGAAAAACCCAGCGGACAGGATGAATTACTTAAAAACTAAAACTCCTCAGAAAGAACATGAAATTTACCGAGAATATAGCTTGTTACAACTGGAAGGGTCTCATTTAAGTGAAGGAGAATTTAAAGCAGCCATTCTAAATGCTGTGAGAGAAATGAAAATCTATTGGCAGAACACCATAGCTGAGATAAATAATATAAAAAAAGACAAAACAAATAAAAAAGGAACTCTGTGAACAAAAAGAACAATTTAACAAAGAAATTCAAAGCATAAGAAAGATTGAGACAGAAATATGAGAAATAAATAATACCATAAAAGAAGTGAGAAATGAAATAACTGCCATAGGAAACAGGACCAACCAGATGGAGGAAAGAATTAGTGATATTGAAGACCAAAACATGGAAACAGCTCAGAAAGAGGAAGAGAGGGAATATAGAACCAAAAGGGTTGAAAGAAGTCTGCAAGAAATGTCCGACTCCATGAGACAAAACAACATCAGGATAATAGAAATAGAAGAGGGGGCAGAGCAATCTACAGAGAACATACTCAAACATATAGTAGATGAGAATTTTCCAAACCTATGGAAAGATCTGGAGGAAAGTTCCCAAGTTCAAGAAGAAAACAAGTCCCCCAGATACCTGGACCCCAACAGATCATCTCCAAGACATATGGTACTAAAGATGTCCAAAATTAAGACAAAGAGACAATTTTCAAGGCAGCCAGGGAAAAAAAGAACTATAACCTTTAGAGGAAAACCCATCAGGCTGGCATCAGATTTCTCAGCAGAAACTCTTCAAGCCAAAAGAGAGTGGAATCCAAAAATTTATAAGAGAGAAACTTCCAGCCAAGAATAAATTATCCAGCAAAATTATCTTTCAGATATGAAGGTGGAATGAAGATCTTCTCAGACACACAGAAGCTGAGGGAATTTGCCAGCACAATGGCAGCAGTCGAAGAAATACCGAAGGAGGCTCTTCAGCCTGAAGCAAAACATCAGGAAAAATGGAACAAAGTTAGCGCAACAAGAAAGAAACAAAAATAAACAAACGGATAAACAAACAAAAACCAAGAAAGAAAGAAATAATTGCCACAGGAAATCCTCACATATCAATAATCACTCTAAATGTTAATGGACTGAACTCACCAATAAAAAGACACAGAGTAGCAGACTAGATTAAAAAACAGAATGCATCCATATGCTGCCTCCAAGAAACACACCTCAACTGTAAGGACAAACACAGGCTCAGAGTGAAAAGATGGGATACAATACTCCAAGCAAATGGTAACCAGAGAAAAGCAGGAGTGGCCATACTGATATCTGATGAAATAAACTTCAAGTTAAAGAAGATAGTAAAAGATAAAGATGGTCATTACATAATGATAAAAGGCACAATGCAACAACAATAACAGTTCACATATAATCAACATATATATTCACAACCAGGATGAACCAAAATATACAAAGAAACTACTAACAGACTTGAAAGGAGAAACTGATGAATTCACAATCATAGCGCGGGACTTAAACACCCCGATAACAGCCATGGACAGATCATTCAAACAGAAAATAAATAAGGAAATAACAGCTCTAAATGACACATTACAGCAATTGGACATAATTGATATTTACAGGACACTTCATCCAGCAAAAAGAGACTACACCTTCTTTTCTAGTGCGCATGGAACATTCTCAAGAATAGACCATATGCTGGGACACAAAAGTAGCCTCAGCAAATTCAAGAAGATCGAAATCATTCCAAGTGTATTCTCAGAACACAAAGCTATGAAATTGGAGATCAACTGTAAAAGGAAAGCAGATAAAATCACATATACATGGAGATTAAACAACAGCTTATTAAAAAGGGACTGGATAAAAGAACAAATAAAAGATGAGGTTAAAAAACAAATACAAACTAATGACAATAAAAATACAATGTATCAGAATTATTGGGACACAGAGAAAGCGGAATAAGAGGGAAATTTATATCATTACAGGCTTATCTTAAGAAACAAGAAAAATCACAAGCAAACATCTTAGCATCCCATCTTAAAGAACTAGAAATAGAGGAGCAGACAAAACCCAAAGTCAGCAGAAGGAAAGAAATAATAAAAATTAAAGCAGAGCTAAACTTATTAGAGAAGCGAAAGACAAGAGAAAAAATTAATATAATGAAGAGCTGGTTCTTTGATAAAGTCAACAAAATTGACAAACCCCTGGCGAGACTAATCAAAGGACGAAAGGAAAGGACACAAATATCCAAAAGTAGAAATGAAAGGGGAGAAATTACCACTGATACCAGAGAAATACAAAGGAGTATAAGAAAATATTATGAAGGACTTTATGCCACAAAATTTAAATAACCTAGAAGAAATGGACAAGTTTCTAAAAACTAGCCACCAAGACTGAACCAAGAAGAATTGAATATTCTAAATAGACCAATCAATATCAATGAGATTGAAATGACTATACATAATCTCCCTAAAGGCAAAAGCCCTGGTCCAGAGGGTTTCACTAACGAGTTGTAGCAAACATTGTAAGAAGAATTAATGCCCATCCTCCTCAGACTCTTCCAAAAATTCGAAGAGGAAGCAATACTTCCTCAATCATTCTATGAGGCCAACATTACTCTACTACCAAAGCCTGGCAAGCACAACACAAGAAAAAGAAAATTATAGACCAATATCTCTGATGAACACAGATGTGAAAATCCTGAACAAAATATTAGCTAACAGAATAAAACAATGCATCAAAAAGATCACACATCATGATCAAGTGGGATTCATCCCAGGATCACAAGGATGGTTCAACATACGAAAATCAATCAATGTGATACACCATATAAACAAAATCAAAGAAAAAGACCATATGGTCATTTCAATTGATGCAGAAAAAGCTTTCAACAAGGTACAACATCCATTTATGATCAAAACACTAAATAAAATAGGTATAGAATGAATGTATCTCAACATAATAAAGGCCGTATATGACAGACGCTCGGCTAACATCATACTGAATGAGGGAAAGATGAAACCTATACCCCTAAAATCGGGAACAAGACTGGGATGCCCCCTGTCACCACTGTAATTTAATATAGTACTGGAAGTTCTAGCCACAGCAATCAGGCAAGAGAAAGGAATCAAAGGTATCCAAATTGGAAAAGAAGAGGTCAAATTGTCACTATTTGTGGATGACATGATACGTTATATAAAAAATTCCAAAGATTCCACCAGGAAACTATGAGAAACAATTAACTAATATAGTAAAGTTACAGGATACAAAATTAATGTTCAAAAATCAACAGCATTCCTTTATACAAACAACGAATCCACAGCAAAAGAAATGAGGGAGTCAATTCCTTTTGCTTTCACAACAAAAAGAATGAAATACCTCGGAATTAACTTAACAAAGAACCTGACAGACTTATACACAGAGAACTATAAGACACTTTCGAAAGAAATTGAAACAAACTTTAAGAGGTGGAAAAATATCTTATGTTCATGTATTGGAAGACTTAACATTGTTAAAATGGCCATTCTGCCCAAAGCCATCTACAGATTTAATGCAATACCCATCAAAATTCCACAATCATACTTTCATGAAATAGATAAAAGAATTGTTAGATTTATATGGAACCATAAAAGACCTCAAATTGCCAAAGCAGTACTACATCAAAAGAATAATGCTGGTGGTGTTACACTTCCTGACTTCTATTTATATTACAAAGCATCAATAGTCAAAACAGCTTGGTACTGGCAGAAGAATATAGAACAATAGAATAGAACTAAAAACCCAGAAATAAACCCACAAATTTATGGACAAATAATTTTCGATAAAGGACCTAAAAACATACAATGGGGAAAAGACAGCCTCTTTAGTAGGTGGTGCTGGGAAAACTGGAAAAACATATGCAAAAGAATAAACCTGAGTTGTGAACTCTCTCCATATACAAAAATTAATTCAAAATGGATTAAAGACCTTCATATAAGACCTGCAACAATAAACTGTATAGAAGAAGACATTGGTAATAAACTTATAGACCTAGGACTCAAGGAAGACTTCATGAACCTCTCCTCAAAGGCAAGGGAAGTAAAAGCAAAAGTAAATGAATGGGACTATATTAAACTAAAAAGCTTCTGCACAGCAAAAGAAAGCATCAATAAACAAAGAGAGAGCCAACTGAATGGGAGAAAATATTTGCAAATAACGCATGAGATAAGGGTCTAATATCTAAAATATATAAAGAACTAATAAGACTTAACAACAACAACAACAAAAGAACAAAACAATTGAAAAGTGAGCAGAAGAACTAAACAGGCACTTCTCCCACGAAGAAATACAAATGGCCAGCAGACATATGAGAAAATACTCATCCTCATTAGCTATCGGGGAAATGCAAATCCAAACCACAATGAGATACCACCCCACACCTGTTAGAATGGCTATTATCAACAAGACAAAGAATAAAAGTGCTGGAGAGGATGTGGAGAAAAAGGAACTCTGGTACACTGCTGATGGGAATGCAAACTGGTACAACCACTGTGGAAGGCAGTGTGGAGGTTCCTCAGAAAATTGGGAATGGAGTTACCATTTGATCCAGCAATCCCCCTTTTGGGGATCTATCTACTCAAAGAACTTGAAAACCTTTGTCCACAAAGACTTATGTACCTCAATGTTCATTGCAGCGCTGTTCACAGTGGCCAAAACATGGAAACAAGCAAAGTGCCCTCCGACAAACGACTGGATAAAGAAGCTGTGGTACATATACATAGTGGAATATTACTCAGCTATAAGAAAAGATGAAATATTGCCATTTGCAACAAAAATGGATGGACATGGAGATCACCATGCTTAGTGAAATAAGTCAGACAGAAAAAACAATGAACTGTATGACTTCACTCATATGCAGAATATAAAACTGAAAGCGAAGAAAAAAAGAAATTAACAATCAAATAACCCATGGACAGAATCAATAGTTTAATGTTTATTTGGGGACCAGTTGGTTAGGGAGGGGACAAAGGGGAGGGGGTGGGAGAGGAGGGGGGAAGCTAAATATAAGGTGATGGAAAGAGAAGTCACATTAGGTGGTGAAATGATTATACATCAAGTTGACAATGCACTGTAGAATTGTATGCCTGAAACCTATGTAATCCTTGCTAACAGTTGTCACCCCAGTAAGTGTAACGATAAAAATGTATTAAAAAAGAAAAGAAATACAGGAGAGCTATCATCCATATACACTAAATAGAAACAGAAAATGTGATGAAACAAAATAACCTCTTGCCATCCCTGTAAAACCATAGAATTCCTAGCAATAAACTTAAGAATATGCAAAAAAAAATAGAATGTTTGCTTGGTGGCACTTTCTTCTTTGTCTTCTGCTTCCTGCCTGTATTGATAGAAAGGTGACAAAGAAATGATTCCCAGCTTCTTTCTTTCATACAAGCCTAGCAGTGCTAAGATTTATAGGGGTGGTGGGCCTAAGTGGTGTTGAGCTTAACAGACTTTTGTAAAACCGCAGTTGGAGGTTCTTAACTAATGATAGGGATTCAGGTACATTTCTTAAGAAACACTCACCAAATCTTTAGAAAATAATACACACACACACACACACACACACACACACACACACACACTCTCTCACACACACACACACACACACACACACACACACACACACACACACCACATAAGAATGTAAACATACACAGACTGGTTTGTATTCAGCCATGTACTTTGCAAAATAGAGGCTTTAGAGGCTGAAATTTTTTGATGTCCTTGTACATTTTATTTTGAATCACTTCAATGGAAGTTTTAAAATGAAGATGTAAACATCTAATTAGCACATATAATGTTTTATTTTTATTTCAAATTCAGATAGAAGCTAAAGAAAAATTACATGAATGCTAAAATTAACAACGTTTATTTTTAGGCATATGTAGTATATAATAATGGAATTTCTGATGATAATGGGATTTCTCTGAATTCCCAAAGCACATTATTAAAGGGAAAAAGAACAGAATTGCAAAACAGGTTTTATAATTTTGTGTTTTTTAGTCTCATTAAAAATATAAATCTAAGCAAAGATGATGTTGAAGTGATCTATGGTTAGCTTTTTACAAAAGAGTTAAAGTCTTCAGAACAAGTATTTATGAAAACATTTGTGCAAGTTGTTCAGAGAATATGTTTTCTCAATCAAAAGTATATAGCTTAATGTGGCAAGTCCATTGCATATCTATATTTAAAGTCAGCTGGTATATTATGAACTTTAAGTGTTATCTTAAATTGCAGTTTAAAGAAAACTGAAATATCCCTATTAATATTTTTCTTTTTCATTCCTTGAATATTAGAAATATGTATGTGATCATGGGACAGTCAATGAACTTTGAAAAACAGAATAGTATTTTATTTAAAACTTACAATTTGAAAGATGATCAAAACATATTGATTGGCTTTCTTGTCAGTACAGGTAATCTGTTGCCATATTTTATATTGTAATTACTAACAATTCATACACACACACACACACACACACAAAGACACACACACATAGATATATATAAAATAATTATTTTATTACATTTGTCCACTTAATCTGAAAGTCTTTTTAAAAAACTAGAACAAAAAGCAAACATCTGGCTTCTTCAATATATCCATTTTAAGACATAAAGTAAAAATCCTACGTTTTGTTTTACAAGAAACAATGCAATTTAACTTACAGACATTAAGGACTGACTATCAGGATGTGTCCTTAAAAGGAATTTAGATAGCATTTGAATTTAAGATTCCAAACATTGTAGCATTCCATAAATAGACATGTTTATGAGTTTAGAGAATTTTTTTAAACTCTGAGCTTTTACCTCAACAAATTTACTGCAGAAAAGACATAGTAAAACAATTACTAACACTGGCAGCTATTGTGGCTTGAAAGTTTGAATTGTTTAAACACTGAAGCAAACAATAGAAACTTTAAGTTCTAAGAATATTTGTTTTTATAATGCAACAAGGAACTAAAAATATAATTACAATGACTGTTAATTTGCGATTTTAATTATTTTTTCAATCTGTTTCCAGACACATTTCAA
>PVJL010020090.1:0-12655 GCA_004026885.1 Lyroderma lyra
CATGTGTGTGTGCGTGTGTGTGCGTGTGTGTGTGTGTGTGTGTGGTGTGTGTGTGTGTGTGTGTGTGTGCATGTGGTAACTATGTGTGTACCTTTATATATCAATATCAATATATGTAGTGACAATATGTATTGTACTTTTTTGTGACTTTCAGAAGATTTAATCTTTTTAAAATAACAATAAAAGCATCTTTAAAGCTTCCCCTTTATATGTATCCATAGATACATTATGTATTTTTTAAAAATCACCAAGCAGATTATTCTGAATCCATAAAAACCTAGGCAATTAAATAAATACATAATTGTCAGGGGAAAAACATAAATTGAGTGAACTTTTCATTTTTTGTAGGGAATTCGCAGAATGCAGAACTTTTGGAACACCAAACCATGAATGACTATGGTCCCCGGAAAACTGGCAAAATGGAAACATGGTTCCGAGAACAAGAGGCCCGGGGCCGGCTTCTTTGGGACAGTTCCAGCTCTGACTCCGATGAGTTGGGGAAAGTTGAGAGGAAACCATGGGCACTGGTGAGGACCAGGACTGAGAGAATCGCACTTTTCGATGAGTTTTTTGATCGACAATAAGCATGCAATTCATAACCTAGATACCGAGTGCTTGGAAGGCTTGCTTTCCTGTAAAATTCTTCAGGTTGGTATATGAATTGTTCTGAAAACACCAATTCCCTTTCTTTTCATTTGTAGTCTGATGATTAGCAGGTGTGACATATTTTGTTAATGTTGCTACATAATTAACTGCCTCAAAACTTAGGGGCTTAAATAACCAACAGCCATTAATTGTCTCACCTTCCTGTGGGTTCCTGGCTGCTGGTCTCTTTTGAGTTCTTTTGTGTCAAGTCAGGAGGCAGCTAGGGCTGGAGTCATCTGGAGGCTTGACCAGCCCCCTGGGACAGCTAGACCTCATTCCCTCTCCAGGTAGGCTCAGAGATTCTTCACATGGTTTCTCCACGTGGTCTCTACAGCAGGGGAATGAATTTTTTAAAATATCAGCCCAGGGCTCCCCAAAGCAAATGTCCCAAGAGGACTAAGCAGAAGCTGCCAGGCCTCTTACGGGCCTGGCGTGAAACGGGCTCTGCCTCCCGCCTGCCACATTCTGTTGGTTAAAGCATGGCACAGGTTTGATCACAATCAATGAAAAAGGCCACAACTTCCAGAGCATGACCCACTGGGGTCCATCTTTGAGACCCACCACCACACCTTTATTTTTAAAAAGCAAATTAGATCTTATTAAACAAAGATATGACAGAGTAGATTGGATACAAATGCAAATAAGTTTTTAAAGGAAGGTCACTGTAAGACTACATTAGAGAGTAACTCAGCTCACTTAGGTCACTTTCTTGTGCGGTAGCAGCTCATTATCTCGTCACAGAGGCTGCGAAAAAGACGTGGAATACTGTCAAGTGTGGAAGGCTGATGTGAATTAAAGCTCAAAATTAAGTAAAGATCTCTTAGAGTATGATGTAGATCTTAGAACTCTTTAAAACTAAAAGGAAACTTAGAAATGTTCAGGCCAAAATTACTCCATCTACAAACATTATATTTTTAGGTAATTTTAAGAGCAAATTGGACTCTACCTTCAGTATAATCTAAAAAAATCTTTTATGCCATTCAAAAGCTTCTAAGAATTTATTGAAAGCAAAACAGAAACACCCTTTTAAGCCTTCTCCAGGAAACTTCCAAAAAGAAGAAAATAGAGGGAAACAGCTCCTGAACTTGACATTCAGTACATTGGTCACTAAGAAGGTAAAAGATTGCTGTGTCGGGGGAAAGCATTCATGTTTCTTCCAAGGACGGAAGGTATTAGGTCATCCCCGGGCATTTTTACTCCCAGGTCTTTGTGAGAACATGCCAGGTGCCCGTCCAGATGCTGAAAATACAGCTATAAACAAGACCAAGTCCTGCACCTGTGGGTTATATTCCAGTGCGGAGACCAGTCAATACATCACACGATTTCCTATAATATCCAGCACTCTTCCTTTGTCTATAGTAGGTAAAAAAACACATTTCCTACAAATGGGTACGTAATGGTTTGACCACCAGCCTTCTTGGAAAAGTAAAATCCTTAAGAGGAGAAATGAGTCCAATCTATCTATATAATGTCTTCACATATTCTAGCTTATTTGGAAAGCTTAAAACAAAGTGGGGTAATCAACTCCCAGTGCTGAAGATAGCAGAGCCTAAGCATGGTTTCACCTCTCTGGTCAGACTCAAAACTGAACACCTTCTAGAAGCTCACAGAACTGTGAGCCACAGGAGGGCATGGACTATGTCTCCCGCCTGTGGTATCCTCGTTTCCCACCATGACATTTGGCACAGAACTGATTATTAAATGTTTGTTGACTTCATTAATTTCTGTGTTGACTTAACTAGTTAATTATAGAGCCACTTGTTTCTCTCCAGCTGTGCATCATTTTCATCATTTCCCAAGAATCTTAAGGTTGATTAAACAGTAAGGAAAGGGAATTATTTTTCAAAAGCTCTTGGAATGTATACATCTAAATGGGTGGCATAAATTAGACACTGCTTTGGGATACAGGAGCTAGACATCTGTGTACACCATGAGGATGCCATAGCTCAAAATATTTTTTGAAACTCTATTGGAGTGTGTTAGCTGCAAAAGAAAATCAATCATAATGCCTTCCCTGTTTGAGTTTATTTGCCTGTTCCAAGTGGAACTCTTCCTTGCCCAATTATAAGTTCAATGATTTGAAATAATAATAATAATAATGGTGGCAGTCATGACTATTAATGTGCATTGACTGTTTATTGTATATTACACACTCTTCATATACAAGGGCTGTCCAGAAAGTATCCATCCATGTAATATGAAAAATAGAGGCATTTATGGATGGATTTTTTCCTGACAGTCCTCGTATAATCCTCACTACAACTCTGTGGGTTAGTATTAATACCATCCTGAGGCACAGAGAGGTTAAGTAGCTTGCCAAAAATCACCCAGCAGAACTGCCCTTTGGAGCAGACTGCTGCTTACCGGAAGGACCGTGATGAACATCAGTAGCACTTCTCTGCTCTTCCTACCTTACCTCCACTCACCAATGGCATTCCATATTCTTCTTCTATTATGTTGGGTTTAGTGTTGCTGTTGTTTATTTGGTTTTGTTTTGTTTTGTTTTTGGAGAGGGATAATATAATTCTATGCTGGAAAGGGTGAGAGCTTCATGGGATTATTTTTTTAGCAAGAAAGAATTTTCCTTGGAACCTGATAGCTTTACTGTGGGTACAGGTCAGGATAAGAGCACCTAACAAATACATCAGGAGGGGAAGTATCCAGGAGCAGGGAGACGGCTACAGAAAGACAAAGTGGCCTGGGAGCCGGATGGGTGCGCAAGCCCACCGAACACCCCAGACAGGATGGAACTCAGCTGTACACTGCAGCAAGAGCCAGAGGCCATGGTTCTCAGTGCCAACAGCAGATTAGAATCACCTGGAGAAGGGTCAGAAAACATTTATATATATACATATATAAATATACATATGTGACTATATATACACATATGGATTTTTTGGGTAACCTTTGTTTACGTTGGGGTAGAGTCCTGGCATTGGGCTGATGTTATTTTCGTAAACTCCCAGGTGAATCTAACGTGCAGCTAAGGTTGAAAACCACAGCTTTAGTGGTCTGAACATTCTATTGTACCAGATGTATCAACTATTAACTTTAAAAGCAACAACTCCTGAGGTAATGTTTCATGGGTAAGGAAAAGCATGGGGCCTAGAGCTCCACAAATAGTAAGAGAATGTTGGTTTTGTTGGTAATTATCTGAGAACACCAATCCTTTACGTCAGTAAACGTAGCTGTTGCTGGTGAGAACCATAAAATTCAGCCTAGAGGCAAAGTTGTCCATTTTTTTCCACTGAAAAATCTCAGCTCTGGAAAGAAAAAAAAAGGTTTGTCAATGGCCAAACGCATGCTTTCTCTTGTGAAAATAATATCGTCCTGTTTGCTCTGAATTTTTCATAAGAAAGAGAAATGCCTTTGTTTTGTTTGTTTGTTTTTTGCATACTTTTGGAAATGTGCTTTACTCAATTATTTATTTGTTTGTTTTCAGGCAGAGAGCCATTTTTCCTCCTCTATCTATTTTGATGATAATTCTGAGTTATTTTACCTGGGCTTAACTAAAGATGCCTCTTGCAGGAGTCATCTGTGAAATGGTCTTACAAACAAATGGATAATGTTTTCTGCTTACACAGAATCTTTAAAAATAGAAAACAAAACACCAGCTCTATTTTCCCGGTGCTTTCGTACCAGGAAAGTGTGCTGGTCACCAAATCATAGTTCATGTCAATTATTTCCTGCCTCAAACAAACAACAAAACTCTATTTCTACGTATTGCTGCAAAACCTCACAGATTTAGAATACCGTGGAGAAGGCTTTGGAGAAAGTGCGCTAAGGACTTGATCAGGAAAGGTAACACCTTTATACAACAAAGTCAGTGGTTAAAGTTTATTTTTAAATGTATACCTCATAATAAGTCTGCAGCTCATTTATTCGTTCATTTTGTCACACATTCTACAAATAGATTTTGAGTGCCTACAACATGCCAAGCACTGTTCCAGCTGGAAATACAGCTATAAACAAGACAAAGTCTGTGCAGCCACAGGCTGCACTCCATGGGGAAACCGTGAGGTAGTTGAATACGTGATACCATTTCATATAATATCAAGCCTTGTGAAGAAAAGTACAAGGCTGTCTGGAAAGTTTCCAGCCATGCAATATGAAAAACAGAGGCATTTATGGCTGGATTGTCTCCAGACATTCCTCGTAAAGCACTTAAGAGGGTAGGCATGAATGTTTCAGGCAGGAGGCTCGGGGGGACACTCTGAGGAAGAGACTTGCATGAAGGGAGGGGATAGCTGTGAGAAGACCTGCGGAAAAAGTTTTCCAGACATCAGAAGAGCAAGTACAAAGGCCATGAGGTGAGATGAGCTTGTAATATTCAAGGACCAACAAGAAAACCAGAATGGCAAAGTGAGTAAAGGCAAGATGGACGGGGTGACATCATTACGGTCATCAGGACCCAGAGGGTGAGGAGCCCAGAGGACTACAGGATGAAGATGGGTTTTAAGTGTAACAGGGAGTTCCCTGGTGGTGTAGTGGCTTAAGGCTTCGGTTCTGTCAATGCTGTGGTCTGGGTTCGATTCCCAGCCAGGGAACCACCCACATAAAAAAAAAAAAATTAAGTATAACAGAATTTCAGAGCCAGGACGACCCATTGAGGCCCTATTCCAGTCCCAACATCTGCTTCTCATTCCCAACCCCCTAAGGCCCTCCTCCTGCCCTCTGTTCTGAGGCTGGGTCTTTATACTAAGGATGCCACTTTCTGCTTGGGCCAGCTCCAACTGATTTCTGTTTCTTAAAACCAAAGAATCTCAACTACTAGATATCTTAAACAAGAGCACACCCTTGTCTTATGGTGTTAACACTAAAAGCTGTGCTTTGCTGGAGTTGGTGAGAGTGGCCAGTTCCAACTCCCAGGAGGAATTATGAGGCTCTCTTCCCAAATCCACGTTCTGTGATGCCACATCAGCCATGGTGGAAGCATTTATACCACAAAAATTGGTAAATGTGACAAAATCAGGGCTTTTGTTTCAGAGAGCTGAGTATTAAACATTTACTAGCACACCTGTCTGCAAGTAAAGACCAGCAGGCTATAGAGTCACAGTTCACATCCTGGATCTGCCGCCTCCTGTCTTAGGTGAGTTATGTTACCTCTCTAGCCAGTTTCCTTGTTATGAAATGGAGATAACGACAGTGCCTACTTTGTAATGTTGTTATGACCATGAAATAAGACCATACAGATAGAGTGCTAAAACAGTGCCTGATACATACTCATTGCCTAATACAGGTTAGTTAATGAGCAGTATTATTCCCATTGAAATTAGGAATAAAATAAGAATTATTTTTGTGGTTCTAGAAGTCTGATTTGCTCAATAAGACATGAAACAAAAGTCAGAGAAGTATGGAATTGTGCAAAAGAATTTACCATGGTTCACAGATGATGTGATTATATGCCTAGATCACCCAACAAATCAACTGAAAAAAGTTTTAGAATTAACAATGGAAATATTATTTGATAAAAGAGATATATTTTAAAAATCAACAGCTTTTACAAACCACATTTCAGAATTTGTTCAATGAGAATGAGATTGTGATATGCCACAGAAATATACTACAAATCCTATAGCACCCACAAAAAAAAAAAAAAGAACAGCTAATAAGCCAAAGAGGTGATAAAATCAAATAATAAAAAAAACTCAACCCCCCCAAAAAAAAAGATCAGAAAAAGAGGAAAGGTGTAGACAAAGGAGAAAATGCAAAACTAGATCCAAATACCAAAGTGGCTGATTTAACCCACAATTTAAACGCTGATATGGTCAGTTTGGATAAAAGAACAAGAACCAACATTGTGCTATCTACAAGAAACAAATTTGAAATATAATGATACAAATAGGTTTAAAGTAAAAGGATGAACAAAGGTATACCATGCCAACTCTAATCAAAACAAAGTCGGAGTGGCCATATTACTATTAGACGATGCAGACTTCAGAGCATCTAACAGGCATCGTCACCATTAGCAGCCAAAGTTCCATCCTTCAAGTTTAGCAAAGACAGAAATAAAGATCATATCACACCACCCAGTAAGAACATTAAATCCCCGAAAGGAACCTAGTAGCCATGCTGAGACACCTCCCCATTCGGGGGAAGGCAGGTCCAGGTGAGAGCCTCGCAGAAGCACGCAGTGCTGGGATGGGCAGGGTCCCCAAGGAGGGATTCAGGATCCTGAATAAAAGCAGCAGATGTCATCTGCAAGCGATGCCTAGGGACTGGCGACCTCCCTAACACATCACACGTGTAAAGCATAGCCACGGCACGGCCCTATCCAAGAACATGACGGTGACAGCGATTGAGAGGAGGTTTAGTGTGCTTGGTAGTCCTGGCAACAGTGAAATTGCCTTTTATCACGAAATCACCCTCCAAGAGAATGGAGGAAGAAATCATTTTCTTCTAGAATTTATCAGCATGAATTCTAAACCTGGGAATTTCAGGAATTAAAGATGTGAACACTGAATCCAGGTTTTCAGTAAAGAAACAGAAGGTGATTTAACAATGTCCTATTTTTGTATCCCAAAAGACTTAAGCAAATATTCCTATTATCCTTCCTATTATCCTCCCCTCCAAAAAAATTTCCTCCAAAAATAAAACCCAAGCTTTATCCCACTAGGTAAAGTTGGGAACTCTCCGCATTTACATCCACTTCATAAGACAGTGGGGGACTTATCAGGGACAGATAAGACTTGTCGAGAGGAGCACCTCCAACCACAGGTTACAGGACTTGAAGGGGGAATTTAGGGATCTTCTAGTCTGCCCTTTGTCTTACAGGAGCTGAGAAAGCTACAGCACGCAGAGGGAACTTCAGGAGAGGCTGATTAACCAACTGAATTTCATACAGACTGCTTTCGCTTAATTAGTAAGTGTCTTCATAATTATTTGAAAAGGAACTTATTTTTCAGTGTGTTTTAGAACATAACACACGCGCGTGCACACACACACACACACACACACACACACACCAACTACCACTCATTTCCCCTCCCCCCCAAAAAGAAGCAAGAACCCCCACTATTTCTTTGAATGGGCTCTGCCACCCACTGCCAGCCTTCTTCAGCCTAAGAGTTGGCCAAGTTTGCCACCTACTGACCTTTAGCTGAAGCGCCTGCCCGCCTCCAAATACTGCTAACATCATACTTGGATGCCAGCGGCATACATTGCATGTCTGCAGCCATCTCCCAATAAATGTGAAGAATTTTTTCACTTTTATTTTGAAAACCCTGTGGGGAAGAGAACCAAAAGCTCAAAGATTCCACGCGAACATTAAGCAGTATTCAGTGTTCACGCTCATTTGACGGCCCTCTGCTGGCCGTTCTCATTACACATACTGATCCGTTCTGTGTGGCTTTGTTTTAATCACAAAAACGCTGGGAATAAAGATCTTTTTCTGACATCTCAGCTTCCAGTACTCTCACCTCACTCCAGCAGTTCTTTCCCTGCCTGCTTCCCTCCCTGGGTGTGTGTCACCTGCCAGCCATTCCTTACGACCCTTCCCAGAACACAGGTCAGCTGATCCGACCCTGACCTTCTGCCTTGTTCTGAGGCTGGTTTCCGTGTTTTTCATTATTCTCTGCAAAGTTCCTGTTACCTAGCTTTTGGCTTCTTTCCTGACTTAGTATTTCAGAGGTAGTCCTAAACATAGTCTATAAAGGCCTACCAAGGTTTCAAAACAATATCTGATTACTAACAGGCTGAGCTCTTAGAGGCTGACACGTAAATCCATCCCCACTCCTTCCAGGCTGTGAACGTGTCAGGTCAAGACGCCTCAGCCACCAAACTCTGAGGGCAGAGTCGGTCCCACTATCTCTTCTCCCTCCTTTAGCTGTTCTTAACCCCCCATTTCCCCTGCACTTCTTTCTTTACTCTGCAAGCTAGGAGCTTCCCTATAAATGCTGAAAAATAAAATTCTGCCCATTTGTCTAAGGGTGGGGAGAAGCTGGACCAGAATTTTATCTAATTCCATGGTGGCAGATCAATCCACTGCAGAGTTCATTTGAAACATCTTAGCACAGATCTAAATGAGCTGCAAGGAATCAGGGCTGCTTGGAGAAATGACTGAGTCCAGAAGCTGCAGGAATGTATGAGATGATCCTGGGCTACTTTTGTTCTTGAAAAAAGCAAGAAAATGATCAAATACTAGTATTGTGATCATCTTTAAAGTTTATAGTAGCCATCTGAAGGGGTTCCCACTAGCCAAAGATGCAACAATCTGAGAATAAAAAACAAATCATTGCAATGAGTATGCTGATTACTTTGGAGATTTCTACCATACCAACTCATTTTTCTTACAATTGTTCAATAATAGGAAAGAACCAGCAATTAATCCTGCCTTTCCTGTACAAATTGGATTTCAGTGTAACTAAATAGTTGATAAAAGAAAATCCTTCTTTGTAGAAACAGTCCTACTATCAGCTAGGAAGTTAGTCATGAGGACTGGAGGAGCAGGAGGTCATCACCCATGTCCACACCCTGGGGACCGCCCCGGGCCCAGCCCTTGCAGAAGTTAGCCAAGTCCATTAATTATCAATTGCCTCTAAATCGAAAGAATAAAGTAATCAGAAAAAGAATGCAGGAGAAGGACAATTATCAGTCATCCTCAAATTAAAAGGATAAGGAAAGGGGAAATAGCCCCACTTATTCAATCATAAGTCCTACTTCCCAAACCAGATTATTAAGATCACAAAAGAGGGATGGGGGAGAGAAACTGCCACCCATAGATATAAAAACCTCCAAACAATGTAAAGAGGGGCTGCTTCCCTTTCTTGGGTCAGCCCACTCCAAGTCTCAGAGTTTACTTTCTTTATTAATAAACTCTTAACTATCCCATACTTTCACGAACTCTGTCTCTTGACTGAATTCTTTGAAGACAAGAGCTGAGGGAAAATCGTCATTTTCCGGTAACACTACTAATAAATGTAAACAGAATGGTAGTATTAGAGTGACACCACTTTGCAACCCCTAATAAAATAATGGCTGTGAGCAATAAACATCAGTGGATACTAAAACCTTCAAGTGAAAAGCTGATGGGAGTTTTGTAATGGAGACGTCAGTTGACATCACCTGAGCCCATGGACCAAACTTCTCATTTTTTTATTTAAGTATATATCAAGAGCTGTGAAAGTTCTGAGATCTTACTGTTTGTAAGCTAGCAAATTAACCTGCCACAATTTCATGGAAGCATGTAGAAGATGCAGATTCTGGGTCAGAGACTGTTTTGGTTATTGTATGTGTCAATGTGACTGGTCCAGGTATTTGGTTAAACATCCTTCAGGTGTGTCTGTGAGGGTGTTTCTGGATGAGATGAGCATTGGAATCCATAGCCTGAGTAAGCAGATTGCCCTCCCCTATGTGGGTGGGCCCCATCCAATCCATCAAAGGCCTGAAAGGAATATAAGACCAGTAACAAAGACTTCTTTCTCTGTACTGTCTTCAAGCTTGGACATCGGTCTCCTGCTTTCAGATGTGGACTCAGACTAAAATGTACACTATCTGCTCTCCTGCTCCACAGGCCCTTGGACTTGAACTGGAACATGCACCACTGGCTCTCCTGAGTCTCCAGCTTGCAGATGTGGCCTTCTCAGCCTCCATAATCACTTGAGCCAATTCTTTATAGTAAACGCGCTCTCTCTCTCTCTCTCTCTCTCTCTCTCTCTCTCTCTCCCTCTCCCTCCGTCCCTCCCTCTGTGTGTGTGTGTGTGTGTGTTTCTATTAGAGACCAAGAACAGTCCATAATATTATTCATGGCAACAGCAGTAGCCAGAGTATCATCATTTTTACACTGATTCCCTGATTCTAATAGAGCAACTCAAAAAGGTTCAGATGGCCCTATACACATAATGGGCTATTTTAGAGGAAAGGAACCCTGAGCTTTGGGAATTCTGATCTTTCCACTCACTGACCAGTAAGCTTATCAGTCCTTTACTCCACGGGGAAGCACCATCTCTTTCTCCCTGTACAATCATCATTGATAACACAATGCAAAGGGCTGTTAAAGCCTCTTCTTGCAAAAGGGGCATGCAACAGCCCTGTGGAGTATTGGCTCACAACAGCCAAACCACGTGATCCATCTTAACATCACTAAAAATGGAACTTACATGTCTCCTGATGTGATGCAATAAAAAGTACACAGCACCACCTAGGACTCATTCTTGCTGATGGAGGTGTATCTGAATCTAATCAAGCCTAGAGATCTAGCTACCAGTTTGCAGGAAATACAGGGAATAAAAAAGCAAGTAAGAAACAAGTTAGACAAGGAGGCAATCAGCCAAATCTGGAAGATAGGAAATAGCATGCAATGAATGACCCAGTTTCTCCAAAAAATAAATAGAATTTTAAAAGGTGGGAGGAAAAGAAAGAGTTACATGAAAAGAGATTATGGAAATAATGTAGCGTGTGGACCTTGTTTGGGGAAGCCTTGAGCAGGGGTGGGGAATTGGGTATTATAAAATTGCATGAAAGAATGGTTGTTAGGGATGATAATAGCATTAGGGATGTGGTTTGTTTTTTTTTTCCTTTAATCCTTGTGTGTTAGAATTAGTTACTGAGTAAAAGTTATGAGTAAAATGGTATGATGTGGGAATTTGCTTTAAATTACTTCACCACCACCACCACCACCACCAAAAGTGGAAGGAGAAAGATGAAACAAGCTTGGAAAATGTTATTAGCTGTTCAAGCTCAGTCACAGTACATAAAAGCTTACAACACTATTTTCTTCTATGTAATTTTGAAGTTTTCTATTAACTCTTTCACTGCATTGACTTTGTTTTATTTTTCAAAATGTGTCAAAAAGCCACAAAAAATAAAAGTTGATATTTTGACAATTTTATGCATTTAATAATCACATTTTGGGAGTTCCCTGGTGGTGTAGTGGCTTAAGACTTCGGCGCTGTCAGCGTTGTGGCCTGGGTTCGATTCCCAGTCAGGGAGCTGCCCACATACCAAAGAGCAAAAATAAATAAATAAATAAATAAATAAATAAATAATCACATTTTGAGCTACTTTGTATATAAGTGACATTGTTTTTATTTTAAATTTTAGTTACATGGTAATAAATTTACCATTATATTGAATTTTAGCAAAAAATACTCAAAATGTATTAAGTGGCATCAGTTAGATTTAAGCATAGATGAATTAGAACCTAATGGCATTGAGGACATACAAAATGTATTACAGAATGTTACACAATATGGCATACAAAACGTCTTTATCATTGATAATGCTAGCCACAGAAAAAACATATTTTAAAATCTTGTAAATAGAGAAAAGTTTTTTTGAGCTCACGGGGTAAACTCAACCACCACAGTCAGATGATGGAAATAGTCATGCAGCTATATCCGAACATCGCAGCGAAGGGGTTCAAAATGTTAATAAATGAAACTGGAAGAATGAGAAAGCAGACCACTACCACCACCCCAAAAAGTGAGAGAAATTAAGTGTAGACGTACCGTGTAGGGACCCTGGTAGAGTTGCTTTATCTTAGACTTGGCTAGAACACCTTACCTTCACAGTCTCCCCTTCAAGAGAATTACTTCCACTTTTCCTTTTCAATGTGGTTCATACCCTTTGTTCAGAGAGAAGATAGAGTTCCTACCAAAAAAAAAGTAAGGTAGGAAGAAAAGTAGGGAGAAATGGGGAAGGGAAGAGAGAGAGGGGGCTGCTAGCGATGTGGCCCCTTCTCTCGCAGGCTTTTTTTAAAATTCATTTTTATTGTTAGACTTATTGGGGTGACATCTGTTAGCAAGGATTACATAGGTTTCAGGCATACAATTCTACAGTGCATTGTCAACTTGTTGTATAATAAATTCACCACCTAATGTGACTTCTCTTTCCATCACCTTATATTTAGCTTCCCCCCTCCTCTCCCACCCCCTCCCCTTTCTCCCCTCCCTAACCCACTCGTCCCCAAATAAACATTAAACTATTGATTGTGTCCATGGGTTATTTGTTTGTTCATTTCTTTTTTCTTTGTTGCTTTCAGTTTTATATTCCGCATATGAGTGAAGTCATA
>PVJL010020091.1:0-12654 GCA_004026885.1 Lyroderma lyra
TGCTCATCCTCATTAGCTATCAGGGAAATGCAAATCAAAACCACAATGAGATACCACCTCACACCTGTGAGAATGGCTATTATCAACAAGACAAGGAATAACAAGTGCTGGAGAGGATGTGGAGAAAAAGGAACTCTGGTACACTGCTGGTGGGAGTGCAAACTGGTACAACCACTGTGGAAGGCAGTGTGGAAGTTCCCCAGAAAATTGGGAATGGAGCTACCATTTGACCCAGCAATCCCCCTTCTGGGGATCTACCCTATATTATATTTCTTTACCAACGCTTACATAACAGAAAAGAAAGAAATAACAGGACATAAAATAATTCATAATAATGTGGTTTTAAGGACATTGTTAGGTGCTATAAGTTAAAATTTGTTATAGTTTTCTAGCATATGTTCTAGTTAAGCACATGTAAAATGCTTTAAATCTATTATATGTTTTTTAAAATGGTGTGTTTTAACTTAACTACCACACACCAACAACTGGAAGACTTCTTTTATATTGTCAAAAATGAATCAAATTAAAATAACATAAAGGAAGCGGGTTAGGGAGAAAGGACAGTAATGCAAATACATGGTGGTAGAAAAAGAACTGACTGTGGGTTGTGAACTCACAGGACAACATGTAGATGATGTATTGTAGAATTGTACACCTGGAACCTATGGAATTTTTAATTATTAATGTCACTCACATCAATTTAACAATGGAATATATTGCAAATATATTATTAATGCACACTACAGGCTTTATCTTTTCATAGCAAATTGAGATACTGGATTGTTAATCTGAAGATTTTTACCTTGCCCCAGACACATGAATTTAAATATTATTTTTTTCTGAACTCATTACAATATTTTTGAATTCTGAACTCATTAAATTAACTCAACTTTCAAATTACCTTCAGCTCCATTCATATTTAAAGACTTATACAAACTTTCCTCTCTCTACTCCTCCTGAAAATATGCATATGTACTGCACAGTTTGCCATGTTTGCTGTTTTATTGCAGTTAATATTCAGTATATAACAAAGTATTATTTTAAACTTTATGCGTTTCTCTTACAAAAATAGCTGCTTCATAAGTAGTTTATTTTATTTAGATAAGCAGTTCAAACATAATTTTCTTCAAGCTTTTATTAGCTTATTTCAAAAAACATCCTAAACAACTTAAGAGTGTGCTGGTATTCTAATAGGCCATAAAACATGTTTCTATTACTATATAATTAAACAAATACTATTAATACCTCAAATTCTACAATTGGTATTAAAAGTGTACTATTGCTACTATTGCAGTAATGTGTTACTGTCTATTCAAACAGGGAAAGTATTAAAATTCACTTATATATGTGTACATTTTAAAAACTCAAGTAACACTACAAAGTTTCTAATGAAAGACAATTATTTGTATACCACTTGTTAAACTATGTTCCCCCAAAAATATCATTTTTAACTTTTACTTGTTCCTTATATTATTTTATTATTACTAATATCATACTTGTAATCTCTTATTTTGCTGTTAAAAGGTCTTAGTCATTATCTATTGACTTTCTATTATACAGAAGATGATTTAACTCTCTTATGAATCACACTCCCAGTACAGAATTTGACCACAATAAGAAATTAAATTAAAAAATTATTCAGAACATAGTAAAAAATTATTATTAAGTCTTTACAAGACAAACATACAGAGTGTAAGGGTGGGTAAAGACACTTTACAACCAAATTTAAACTTTTTAATGTTTTCATGGATGTTCTTTTATATTGGCATATTTTTACATAATTATTAACTTTTGCACTTTTGTTCCAGAAAAAATAAAATCTCAATGAGTATAAAATAATGCTAGGTTATAGACACATTGTTCACAGTGCTTTCTAGTAACAATTTTGATTACAAATTAAGTTTATTCTTGTCCAAATATTGTGAAGAAGTTATTTTGCAACACTTTGCATTAGAATTACTTTGGACATATTCAAAAAAGCAAATTCTCTAGCACATCAAAGTACAGTGCAAAAGAGCAGAAATTTAAAATGAAATAAAATTCCATTGATCATTTTCCTCTCTAGTATTTTTTTCACAGAGAATGAATTCAAAAACTTTTAACAAGTCCACTACTGATTTATATGATCTTATATGACAATCTTTTTCACATTGCCTTATGTACATGACATATATTAATTTAAATAGTTCATTGGGACATAAAAGTGTAAAACAAGACAAAACAAATCTTTCTAGCTGTGCAAAGATTATGTCAAAGTCAATAAGAAAATACACTGGTATCTTATGAAACCTAAAAGAACTTACTTGCTTTAAAAATAAAATCTTGATTAGAAATATCTGTGATGCACACATATGGTAGCTCATTCAAAATCTTTTTAACATTAATGGTGATGTTTTTAGATAAGAAAAAACAAAGAACTGTATGACTTCACTCATATGCAGAATATAAAACTGAATGCAAAGTAAAAAGAAATGAACAAACAAACAACCCATGGACACAATCAATAGTTTAAAATTTATTTGGGGACGAGTGGGTTAGGGAGGGGAGAAAGGGAAGGGGCTGGGAGAGGAGGGGGCAAAGCTAAATATAAGGTGATGGAAAGAGAAGTCACATTAGGTGGTTAATTTATTATACATCAAGTTGACAATGCACTGTAGAATTGTATGCCTGAAACCTATGTAATCCTTGCTAACAGATGTCACCCCAATAAGTCTAACAATAAAAATGAATTAAAAAAAAGAAAAAGCAATTTTAGTAGTTAATTAGCTATTAAGATAAGATTTTATAACAAACCTTGAAGATGATTTTTTAATTAAAAGAATAAATATATTGAATATTCATTGTATTTAACTAAAAAAGTTTTTAAACTGAATCTAGGTAACATGAAGTATGTCCATTCATAAATAAGATTGAATAGGAGTGAAAGGAATAAAATATCTGAAAACTAAGGGCACTTTAGAACTAAAATATGCTTTAATAAACTTTAATTAGTATATATAAAATACTGTGTGTCTGGAAGTGTTCTGGGATCTGTTAGGACTATGCACGCAAGCATACAAGCAGACACACACATGCAGAAGAAAGAAAGTAATCAACATGAAACAATTGCATCACAAACAATGGTCAACATTGAAAAAACAGAATGTTTGAGATAACAAATTCATGGCTACCCTGGGATAATGGCTAGAGAAAGTTAGGTATGGGTTGAAAACAACAACACATGACATCTCTGTAGTGATAAAGATTCCTGTATCTTAATTATGGTGGTGATGTATGTCCTCAGAATAAAACTGTATTGCACATAAATGAGTGCACATGTGCATGCATCCACACTGAGAAGTATAAGTAGAACTGAAGAAACGTGAATTAAATCAATAAATGTTTGCAATGCCAAGATTATGGTTGTGATATCATACTAAAGTTTTGAGGTACAGGGGATCTTCCATTATCTCTTACAACTCATAAATGTACAAGTATGTCAAAATAAAAAGATTTTAAAAATCATCATAAAGTATACATTCTCCATTCTAAATACATCAATTGACCCTGAATAAAAACATACAAGAAGTGAACAACAAAATCACTCCCGGAGAGAAAAAGAAAAAACATTTCAGTGCAGTAGTAATTTCCCAATAAGACCCACAAAAAACATAAAACAACAGTGTAGCCATTATGTCTAAACATTCTTGCACTATTGATATGTTCTTATTTATGAAATTTTATGTAAATTTAAAGGAGTTGTAAAAACAGTATTTTATAGAATGCTGGTTCTTCATGATACAGCAATGATAAAATGCAATATTTAAGTTTAGCTGGTTATGGAATCTAAAACGGTTGGGGAGTGAAAGAAAATCACTATTATATTCTCATTTTCTGTCAATAGATATGAAGGAAATCACACATATATGCAATGTGCTGTTTCTTTCTATACAGTCTGCTTTAGTTCAATATGAGGAGTAAAATGTTAACTCCATAAAAAACCTCTCAGAATCAGATATTTACATACTTTGAATCTCTGGGAAAATATTTAAGCATATTATTCCTTTTATACTAATGCACAATAAGAAATAATGTGTCAACAATGGCTCTCAATATATTCAGTGTGAAGAAGTCGAAGGTGGTAAAAGCAGGGTGATATGCAAAGACACCAGGATATAATGGGTATAATTAGGGTAAACTCACATTCACATGAAATGACTTTCAGGCAATTTGTGTAGCTTTGCCTTTAATCTGACACTTGTCTGGTTGTGATAAAGATTGAAATAGGGATTTTAGAACTCTCCTCACACCATTCTGGAAGCTTCTTCTTCTTGGCCTCATCTCTAAAGGTCCGCTAAAGAGACTGAATGCTTCTACTGCTCTAAGGATGAATTGTAGAAATTTAGAGACCTTTCTCCAATTCCCACCCTTTACCTCTACCAGAAACTCACTCACAGAGGAGCAGAGATTGGCAGGAAGCTGGGGTAAAGAGAGTTGTGAGGTGGGGGACTGATGACTTGGGGCTTTTGAGAGCTCAGGAGGCACAGAATGATGTGGGTCTGGGATAAAAATGAGTGGTGAGGGAGAGCCGAGGACCTGGGACAAGCAGGGATTTGAGGCACAGGGTGAGGTCAGAGCACCTGGTGACTGTGTGAGGTAAGAAGTAAGGCTCCCCCACATTCTGTAGGGTCACCATGAGTTGGGGTCTCATCATCATCTCTGCCAATATCTGAATAAATTAGGTAAGGGCTTTCTGATATTTCTCACACACTGCATAAAGAGATACCTTGGATAGGCTGCTCCATTGAATCTGCCTCTGCCACCACAGTCAGAACAAGATACTTGCTGCTGATGGAAAACAAATGGCTTTTTGGCCAGGTTCAGGAGTACTTTTTGCATTGGAAAGAGTACTCATGCCAGGATTGTTCTTCAAGAGCCATCACACTGGAAGACTTACAAAATTTAGTGGTAGGGTTCTTACATCAAGCACACTTCTGGGCCAAAAAATTTCTGTAGCAATACACACAGTAATAGTGGTTCTCCACAGTGTTGAAAGGCTTCCCAGTCAGCTTCCTAGAGCAGGTAATGCCCACAATGCATTCAGCATGCCAGAGTTGATACTGGTAAGTGATTCTGGCAGATGTAATGGCCTTGTTGCACTTTATGAATTAGAACTCCTCCACTTTTAAAATTAAGCTTCCAGTTTAATTGAGTTGTTTACAGTTGCTTCAGTTGAAGCAGTTTATGTGCCAGAGGGTTCCCTTGCACTCCACATTCCAATGTCCTGAAACTGATGACTTGTAGAAGCCCTGAAATTGAGAGAGTCTTCCAGTATGGTGCACTTCTTGCACAGAATCTTGCTGATTTCAGCCACAACCATCTTGCTGCCAAGTGGTGAAGGCACTTGGTGCAGCAAAAGCAGGTGTCATGCCAGTAGCTGTTTTTATACTGGAATTCTTTGGAGTCTGCATTGATGGGCTTGCTGCAATTCATACAGGTGTTGGCAAAGATTTGTCAAAAAATTTCAGGTAGCAGTAATGGTCATCCTTCTTTAGGTATGTCTTCTTCTGCAGGGGATTTCTTCAGTAGTGGCAGTCAAACTTCTCAGCCATGGTAATCATCATTTATCTAAACTGATATAACACTGACTGTGTGGACAATGAATGTGTTCATCAAGGGCTAAAATACAGTTCTCAACAATTTCCACGTGCTGCCTGATGGTGCTCATCAATGCAACTGTTCATGTGGTGTCACTCCCTGGATCCAAACCCACATATGGTGTTGGCTGCAGCAGCTATGGCTATCACACAAAGGAAATTTTTGAAACTGGGATTTTACCAGCTAGGTTCTGGGCTACAAAAGAACAGGGCCAGGTCTCCACATGTTCAGGGCCTTCCAGTTCTAAGGGGAAGGTTCTCAGCTGACCCCGCAAAGATGAACAGGGAGGCCTGCTTTCAGTGGTGTTTGGGTTCACTGGTGCATGCCATGACAGAAAGCTCTGTTTAGTGTTCATGCGCTTGCTGTGGTTCTATAGGAAGGTAACAATATTGTCCTCCCAGATATCCATGGCTTTTATTTTAGACAGAAGTTTCTAAAACACCAAAGAGCACCTCTGAGCTTTCCATGCACTTTGTGACAAGAGAAGGGCTCTGGGAATCTGTTGTGGCATAGGCCAGTCTCTTTTTTAACTTAGAACCTCATGAGTACCCCACTCTAACTCGCTGGACCAGGCCTAAAAGGTGGTGTGGGGAAGACTGAGAGTCTTGGTTAAAGGCCACTAGTGTAGCTGCATAGATCAATTAGTACCTGTGAAAAGAGATGAGGGATTGGCCAGTGGTGCATTAAGTGGGGAAGCCCCTTCCTCTTTAGCTACCTTATGGACAGCCCTGCCATTGATCTGGGGATCTGGCGAAAAATGGCCAGCGGGCTGCAGCACCAAAGTTTGCCTGAGTGGGGTTAGGTGGGCGAGATAAAAAGGCCTCTGCTCTTTAGCTTTGTTTCTTCAGACAGGTCTCCAGCAAAAACAGCACCCTGCAAAGGTTCTAACAGAGTGGTCCTGGCAGAGCCTGTTGGAGGAGCTGCTGTTCCATAAGTCCAGGAATGGTGCCACCAATGAGCAATGGCAAACATGAAACATGGGCTGAGTTTGATACCCGGGAGCTGAGGCTCAAATCGCTGGTGCAGCATGAAAATCTTGCCACTGCTTCTTTAGCCAACCCAACATCATCAAAGTTTCTTCTCCCAGGACATAAGAAGAGCACCATTGAAATAATAGTGTGTGTGTGTGTGTTTGTGTGTGTGTGTGTTGTGGGTGACCAGAGACATTTTGCATATGGTGGCATGTGGGAACCACCTTACATTTGCCAGCTCTATGTCTCACTTGGGCAGGCCAGATTTTAGAGACTGAGTGAGGAACCAAGAGCTTATTTAAAAAAAAAAGCTGCATCTCACTTCATCTGTGCTAGTATCATTTTTTTTTTGTTGTTTTTCACCTCATGCGGCTTCATGCTGTCCCAAGCCAAAGCTTTTTGCTTATTGATTACTCTGAAGAAGTGTCAACTGTATGCTCTGACTCTTAGAACGTATTGCAAGAGTACAGAGAGAAGGCTATAAAGAATTCTGAATATCTTCAAAGAGATTTCCAGAGTGGAAGGAGAGCTCCCTTAAGATGCATATTTGATTGGATGATGCAGCAGCACAGCATCTCATTCATTAAGAGGAAATCCTTGCCCTATAATTTGTAACTCCTGTCACCTTATTTATTTATTTATTTTTATATTTTAGAGAAAACATCGGACTGAATACTGCCAAAGCTGGATTACTTTAATTCCCACTACAGCCTTAAGCCATACTTGGTTTTCATTTTATATTTTATTTTTGGGGGGTAGTTTCCTGGCTGGGAATCAAACCCACACTACAGCGTTGAGAGTGCTGAAACTTATCCACTATGACACCAAGGATCCAGGTTCTTAAAGTGGAGAATAAAGTCTCTACTATGAAAAACATAAGGGAAAATCAATGGCTACCTGTAAAAATAAAATACTAATAAATTTTCTATTAGTAAGACAAAACATGATGTATAAAAAAATGCTTGACTTCTAAGAGTGGTTTCTTTTTTTTCCCATGTGAAATAATACATAATTCCTTATCATTTTAATTATTACTCAAGGGTAAAGTTCTTGGATATTTAGAAATATGCTTGGAAGTATACAAATAATTTCAGTAAGTTTATGGTAAAATATTTACAAAAACAAAAAATAGACTTGTGTTGCATTAGAGACTTTATGAATTGTGTGTATTAAAGTTCACAAGAAAGGGGAAGGGGTGGGAGAGGAGGGGGGGAAGCTAAATATAAGGTGATGGTGAATTTATTATACATCAAGTTGACACTGCACAAGTGGACTATATCAGGCCCTTGCCAACAAATCATGGTTGTCAATATGCCTTACAGCAGTAGATAGAAGAACTGGGTTAGGATTTTCCTGGCCCATGGCTGCAGCCACCCACATACATACCTTTGCTGCACTTGATCAGCTGAGAGCTGCCTATGGGACTCCTATGGTAATTAGCAGTGACAGGGGCATTCACTTTTACCAAACACAAAGCGCAGGCCTGGGCTCATCAGAATGATGTTGATTAATAGCTGCATGTACCTAACTGACAACAAGTCACAGGTATGATAGAATGATATAATGGTTTATTAAAGGAAAACGTATACGTCCTGGGCCCTGGTCTATGCAAATGTAGAACTAATCTGCACATTGCAGTCAGCCTATTTAATGAACAACCCAGATGTACTGGTTTGTTTCCGTTAGACACAGTTGTTCAAGGTTCACCCCATTTGTTTGAAAATATGTCCTAACCCTGCTAACACACACCTGGTACCAAAAATATATAATGGATTTCTACTCCTCCCTGTTTCTGACTCGTTGGCACCAGGAAAACAAGCCTCGTGGTCATGGTCTTGGACCACCTGGGCCTCCCATGAATCTTGGCTGGCTCTAATAGAACCTTGGGGTGTTGGACTCAAGGAAGAATTGATCTTGAAGTCATGGATAGGGCGCTAGTCACTCTCTGCGCAGGTGACCCTGCCAGAGAGGGCCAGAGGACCTATACTAAAGGGAACATTTGTACTTCCCCTCTGACTTCTTCCTTTGTATTTGATCACCCCATTAGAGTAACTTTGGCCCCAAAATCTTGGGTAACAAGTCTGGTATCATAGGCCAGAAGGAAAGCCCTTACCGTCCACATTGTTGTCACAAGATGGATACATTGCCTGTATCTTACCTGAGAGTAAAGATCTTCCTTTAATGATGTCACTGTCTTTTTGGTCCTCCTGCCCAGGCTAATGGCAGGCAATAGTGTCCTGTTCTGGGCACATACTTTTCCTCAGGTGCATAATATTTCCCACTGTTAGATCTGCATGGAAATACTGGTAGAGGCAGCAAAAGGATTTCCATGGTGGATTTACCTAGCTTCCCTAAACAACTGGGCATGATTGCATACATGTAACAAGATCAATTAATGCTACCAATATCACTGGGCAGTGGACAATTTGCTCCAAAAGGACCATAATAACCAATTCCCTCTGGTTGGTTATGCAATGACTAATGGATGGGATTGGGTGGTGGGGAAACATGTGGAACAACAGGAACAAGTTCTGTTATGTATAGAACAACATAACTGAGCTGTTAGCTGCATTGTTGGCTGGGTGCCCCCACACTTGTGTCTTGTGTCAAAACATTACCCATGTGCTGACCCCTTGCACTTGGTGGAATTCAGCTGGATATGCTGGCATTCATCCCACAGATATCCTTCCAGCTGTATTCCTCTGGGTTAGTGGACACTATGGATGGCTTTATTTACCTGCAAATTAGACTGGTTTATGTACATGTGGTCACCCTTACATTGCTGATTGAGTACTGGCAACCCTTCTTCAATTGCATACTAATTGGTACACTGTGCATCACTGTTGGCATTGCCAACATAGAACCACTTGATAGTTCTAACATTTTACTCTGTCCCTGTCCAGATTTGCTGTCAGAGATGAAGAATTACAAGTAGAAGCTTTAGCAGTGCACACAGCTCAAGCTCTTAATGCTATTGAACAGTCCTTAAGCCTGTTACTAGATGAAACAGCACAAATGTATAAAGTTGTGCTGCAAAATCAGATGATTTTGATTTATTGACAGCCTCTCAAGGTGGCACCTGTGCTATTTTAAATGTGGAATGTTGTGTATATATCCCAGATCATGCTGAGCACATTCAGACCTCCCTGATCAAGATGATCATGAAGGCACAAGCCATTTCCTTCTCCACAGAAGACCCATTAAACTCTTGATGGAACTCCATAACTTCCACCTCGTGATGGATACTAATGATTCTAGCTATTAGATAGCAGTCTGGTAGTCTTTTGCTGTGCCCTATATTGTTGCTGTGGGCTGTGGGCTCTCGGGTATGCATTATGGGCAAAGTCCCATGCAGTTGTCCTGTAGGGGTGGAGTGTCAGTCCCCAAAGTGTTAAAGCCAATCCCACTGTAAATAATTACAGCCAGGCACACTGTACATGGTTAAAGGCAGACCCCTGTCCAGGCTTGACCTTAGCATAATCAGTCCATGTCTAGGGTTGAGGAAATCCCAGAGCTGATATTTACTACACATGTACTGCCTTATATAACCATGAAAAACTAAACAGATGCTACTGAGCAGATGAGGCAAAATGCCACTTTTGTTTGAATACTATATATAGTCCCAGGGGTGCAATAAAGTAACTTGCTTGTTGGCGTGTTTGTTGTCCCTCTATGTCAGCTCTGTGTGTGTTTGCACTGGGTGTACCACTGCTGAAACCTGCCCTTCCTGGAAACCTTGTCAATGACAATTATTTTATTCCCCGATCATATTTAAGTCAATTTGGACCTAATAAAAGTTGGTGATGCTTACACATTTTTATAAAGTTATTAATTCTTACTCTTGAATGGAGAAATGAAGAGAAATATATTTATTATTTTCTGTCAACTAACTGAAACATATATTATTAAACAAAGTTTTTTTAATGTCTTCTATATATAAGGTCAACAGGGGAACTAACGAGGTATTTTTGGCAAGATGAGCTGCAGTTTCCCTGAGCAGTTTTTGGTTTGCTTACTTTCATGGAAAACATTGACAATTATCTAAATGTGTAACAGGTGCTAATTCTTTTCTTCATTGAATTATCTATATTGGCCTTTCATTGACAAATTTACATACTCTATATATTTTCTCTGATTTCTTTATTTAGTGGAAGACTTGTACTGAAGATTATTTATTTCCCATCTGCTAAGCAAGTGTTTCACATTAATTGTATCACTATAATCAAACTACTATATTTTACAATGTATAATGTGCTCCCATGTATAATGTGTACCCACATTTTAGGCCAAAAATTCAGAAAAAAATATTTTGTAATTTTTAAATTAAATCATTATTTGTTTATACTTAGGTACTTGATTTTGTATTATAAAAATCTTTTTGCCCATATTTAACGTATTTTTTATAAGAAATTTTATATAACACTTTCAACTCATGAGCATAAAACAATTTAAAAATGTTTTCATACCTTATTTTGCAGTGTATAATGAATACCTTTTTGTCAAAATTTGTAATGAAAAAATAAGAATATATATTATACATGGGTAGTACCAATTGCATATCTATATACAAGTTTTCAAATTCTTTTATTTATGCTGAGTAAAAAGTATAAATCTAAAAATCAATAATGACATCCATACTAAAAATATCCTGGCATATGATAATTAGTTTTGTTGAAGGTACAATAAACTTGCAATGAAAACAATTCCAGCCAACAGCTCAGTGGAATGAAATGAAATGAAGAGAGAAGTATTGTTTTACACAAAGTAAGTGACTCTGACTTGAGAAGATAGGTGATGTTGACTATTACCATAGGGTAAACAGTGCAACATTTCCCTTTGTACACATTAGGCAAGAGCTGGCCATCTAGGTGATATTTTTACAAAAATTATTGGAAAATTCTTTGGAAAGTTTCAAAATAATTGATGTACACTTCAAGCTTTAAGCTAAGTTATTAAATATTCTAAAGAGCATGGAAACAAGGCAGTCCAGAGACATTTTGCATTTTCTTTCAAAGAAAATGTATCAGATAGTGGAGGCAGCAGAAAAGAAATCTTCTTGAGATGCAAAGACAGAAGAATATAATGGGAGGAAAACCTCCAATGTGACCAAAAGTGGAACAGGAGGTGAGGAACTAAATTCTAGAGCAGCAGTAAAGTAGGATCTCTATTTTGACCAAGAAGATAAGAGGGTAAAATAACTGCATGCGATTAAAAAATTAATGATTTCCCAGGGACACCTAAATGTTGCTTTAAGTTTATGAAAAGAGAAGTTTTGTGCATGAGGACATGAACAAAACTTGCCCCAAAATTTGCAGCAGCATGTGAGAATCAAGTGTTGTAATTTCATTAATATGTTATCTATCTTTGAAAGATTTACAACTTTGAGCTCTCTCAAATTACCAATATGGATGAGGTCTCACTCACATTTGGTGTGCCACCCAAGAAAACTATGGACATCTAAGGAGTAAAGACTGTGGCTGTTAAAACTAGTGAACATGAGAAAATAGATTTCACTGCTGTTCCAGCCTATTGTGTAGATGTGACAAAGCTACCACCTATTATCATCTTTAAAATGAATATATTTCTGAAAGGAAAGATTTTTAGTGAAGTACTTTCCTATGTGTATGAAACAAAAGAATGAATTAAGTAAGCATGAAAACCTGGTTTAACAAAGTCTGGTCATGAAAGCTGGAGGATTACTTAAAAGCAACCAACCAACCAACAGTTTTGCTCATTTTTTAATCACTCCAAAGCTCATGTTGTACAAAGTGCAAAAGCATCATAGTATACTTGAACATCCAACTAGCTGTGAAACCTGGTTGGATAAGTAGCCAACAACAACCTATCGATGTGTCAGTAAACAAGCCCATTAAGGCCCTAATGAAAAAAGAGTGGACGTCGTGGATGTAGTTAGCAGATAATGATTTAACACCTACAGCCAAAATGGAAAAAACATCCATTACTCAGGTTTGTGATTAGAACCTAAGATCATGGAATGGGGTCAAGAAGGAAGAGGTTATGAAATCATTAAAACATGTGGCACCAG
>PVJL010020092.1:0-12655 GCA_004026885.1 Lyroderma lyra
TTCCTCTAACAGCACTAGCGAAGGAATTGTTTGGTGCCTCTCTTTTAGCTCCTGGGAGCTTCAGACATTCCTTGGCTTGTAGATAGAAGCATACCTCATTTTATTGTGCTTCACTTTCTTGTGTCTCACAGATACCATGGGTTTTTTTTTAATTCATTTTTATTGTTAGACTTATTGGGGTGACATCTGTTAGCAAGGACTATACAGGTTTCAGGCATACAACTCTATAGTGCATTGTCAACTTGATGTATAATCAGTTCACCACCTAATGTGACTTCTCTTTCCATCACCTTATATTTAGCTTCCCGCCTCCTCTCCCACCCCCTCCCCTTTCTCCCCTCCCTAACCCACTCGTCCCCAAATAAACATTAAACTATTGATTGTGGCCATGGGTTATTTGTTTGTTCATTTCTTTTTTCTTTGCTTTCAGTTTTATATTCTGCATATGAGTGAAGTCATACAGTTCCTTGTTTTTTCTGTCTGGCTTATTTCACTTAGCATGATGATCTTACCATGATTTTTACTAATTGAAGGTTTGTGGCAATCTTGTGCTGAGTAAGTCTTATTGACACCATTTTTTCCAAGAGCATTTGCTCACTTAATGTCTCTGTGTCACATTCTGGTAATCCTCACAATATTTCAAGCTCATTATTATTATATTTGTTATGGTGATCTGTGATTTGTGATCTTTGATGTTACTACTGCAATTGTTTTAGGGTGTCATGAACCCTGCCCATATAAGATGAACTTAATCAATAAAGCTGTGTGTTCTGGCTGCTCCAAAAAGAAAAAGTGCCACTAGAAACTCCCATAAAGAATGCTTTTGGAGCAGAAATGAAACCACACTTCCTGACAAAGGGATTAGAAAGAACATAAACCAAATGGTTGAGTCACACACTGCAAATTCCAAATGCAGCTTTGAATCAAAAGGCAGCTTTCTGGTACACAAATCAATAAAATGTTGGGGGAAAATAGTCTTTTCTGTCACATCCAGTGGCAACTCCAATCAGCAGTCATGTCACAATTAGCCTTGGAATCAAGCGTGGAGATAAAGTTGTTGCTGAGTGAATACTCCAAGATCTTTTTAAATTAAATGTATTGAGGTGACATTCATTGGTAAGATTACATAGGTTCCAGGTGTACACTTCTATAGTACATCATCTATGTGTTGTGTTATGTGTTCACTACCCAGAGTCCATTCTCCTTCCCCCCATGATCTTTACAGGCACATTTTATAAACAGAATGCTGAAATGTTGAACACTAGCTTGTTGATAGGGAAGAGAGAATGAAGACCTAGATTTATTTATCTGGTTTCAATACTGTGTAGTATCAGAGATGGCAGAGGTTTACACATCTGCATAAGGGAATTAATACATGAAACTTCCTGTGGTAGTAAGTACAACTTTATATATTTTTGCCTTTCATATAGAACGGGCTTTGGAGACCAGTGCAGTACCAATGGAAGGTATCTTTATTCAAGCTTTGTCCAGTGTGGTTAGAGATTATTCTACACTCACTCTTATACTAAACGTGGACAATTCTGGCTTCTCTAAATTAACAGTGCTTCATAGTTGCATAGATTTCTCTAAATGAAGAACCAATATTATTGTTTTTTCTCTAAAGAACCAGATAGTAAGTATTTTAGGCTTTGTGGTTTATAGTGTCTGTGTAGCATATTCTTCTTTGTTTCTATTTTTTTTTTTTACAATCCTTTAAAAATGTAAAAAACATTCTTAGCTCAAGGGCCATACAAAAACAGGCCACAGGCTGCATTTGGCCCTCGGGCTATAGTTTACCATCATCTCTTTACTAAATCATTGAAAAAGGGGATGTGTAGGTAAAAAATGTACAATGAGATCTGCACACACATATGCGTTCACATACGTGTTAGGTACATGAAATTGTTTGTTTTCTTTCCCATTAGAAAATAAATTCCTCCTGTGCAGAGCCTTCACTTTTTTTTTTTTTCACAATTCTCCAAAACAGCAAAAAATGAATTCTACACGCAGTGGATCTCAATAAATGTGGACTGACAGACTATTATAAAGACAATAGCCTATGTTAAAAGTCCATGGCCAGGGAAAATCTCAGTTTGTTTTTTTTCAATGTTAAAAAAGGGCCAATTTTCTTTCCATTTAACACATAGGAAAATATGACATTTAACACTCAAGTACCTGCTAACACTTTTATCATCACCAAAAACTTCACTGACATCAACATTACTATTCTAATGTCATAAATTATGGTTTTAAAAACACTTTATATACATTTTTCCATATTAGTACTGACGTTAGGAATACTGTGTATTTTCACAGATATTAATATCTTCACATTAAGAGAAAAATAGTAAACAGATTTCAGAAGGTCCAGATTTCCTGATGAGAAAAACTAAATAGAATAATAGCTCAAAATCTACCATTTATACACAAAATCTACTATTTATCATAAATTTTTATCATGTTTAGTTTTTCTATATTAGTATCTAGGTGTCTAATTCAATCAAGGAAAAACCTTAAGATGTTAGAGGAGGAAATTATATATATATATGTGTGTGTGTGTGTGTGTGTGAACTAGAGTCTCACTACTTTTCCATTTCATGCATCCTTTTTTTTTCTGTCATATGTTAACTACAGAATCTGGGCTTCTTTGCCTTTGGGTTTTATCTATCTATCTATCTATTTATTTATTTATTTATTTATTTATTATCACTGCATTGAAGGGCCATGTATTCTCATCATACATTTTTAAAAACTACTGCTGAGGCATTTTCACATTCAGTACTATAATAAACATTTTATTATTGAACTCAAGTATGTTCTTCTTTTCTCTAAAGATACCTGAAGTTATGTATCACTAAGAATAAAAATACAGTCTTCTTGCTTCTGAAAGTTTTTATTTACTATCATTCAAACTGCGAGCATTATGAGATAAGCTTATATACAAGATGCTGACAACAAAAGTCAATATTTACCATCCAGATGATAGTCCACAATTTTTTTGTGCTAGTATTCACAGTTGGGGCATACAGTTATCATATGCTTTCCTTCAAATCACCACCTGTTTCCACTTACAGCTTCAAAAGCAATTTTTAAGCTTGAAAAAGGAAAGGGAGGAAACCAGTGAAATGGCAGCTCTGTCCAGTAGTCATTGTCCCTTTATGTTAGTTAGCTCTTGATCTTGTTCTGGTGCCAACTTCACCAATGGATCTTTCTATTCAGTTACACACTCCAGACACTCATCTGTCTTTTCCTTTCCTTGTCTCTCCAAAGGTACCTAGGAATTATGTTTGTAATACATACTTGTAACTCCTTTAACAAACTAGCAGTTCTCAATTGCTTTCAAAATTGCATCTAAATACCTGTTCTAGATTTCAAAGTCTTTCACAATCTGATGCTTTTTACTAGCTAAGTTAATATATTTCTATAAATAACCTTAGTACATCTTGTAGAGCTTATAGGTAAAATTTATTTCCAGAGAGTAGTTTCACTATTAAATGCTGATAATGGATATACACTGAGTTCAAAATCTATTAGGGGAATAAAAACAAACAAACAGAAGTCCCCCCACTCCTGCCCCCGCCGTGCATGGAGTCACTCATTTAGTACATACCAGGCATATCTCAGATAAACATGTAGGAGGTCATTATCTCTCTTGTCTCTCCTCTTTTCCTTTGTAAATGTGGCCTCAATCAAGTCCCAAAGTACATCCCAGGAATGGTGACCAGACTTTTCAGAGTGAAAGATCCACAAATCATATTCTTTTTCTCACCATGATGAACAACTACCATAGTTTCCTTTTAATGTGGTTTATGCTAACAAAGTCTTTCTTTGTTTTCTCTAAGCAATAAAGGCTGAAGAACATCTTGTCATATTTATCCTCAAATAATCTTTTTACCTTGTTTATATGGTCACCTCACAGACACACCAAAGTTGCAGGTCTTCATTCACTAACTTGGCTCATGTGTTTTTATCCCTAGAATCTCTGCACTTATTTAGAGTCTGGATCCACACCCATCCCCCCATGGAATCTTTTGTTCCAGTGATGTACCATTGCATAGCAATCTACCCCAAACTTAGTGATAATAGCATTGGACAATGTTACGTATAAAATTTTATGGGTCAGGAACTGGGGCAGGGACCACCAGGGATCAATAGTTTTTGTTCCACAGTGACTGGGGTCTTAGCTGAGTGGTTTGAATAAATATAGATGCCTGTGATGTCTCAATTTGAGTCCTATGTCTGAGGTCTCTGTTCTGGCTGTTGGTTGTGTACCTTATTCTCCACATCACATGTGCTAGAGCTGGAGCATCTAAGAAGGCATCTTCATCCACATGTCTGGTGTCTATCCTGCGATGTCTGGAATGTGGAAGGTAGCCAAACATCTCTCCATGTGGCCTTTCCATGTGCTCAGTTTGGAAACCCTTACCACACGGAAGTCTCAGCGTATTCAGACTTCTTTTATGATGGCCAGCATACTTCAGAGAATTAAAAGCATAGGAAAGCAAGTAGACTAGTGGTATATTTCCAATACATATAACTAACAAAGATTCTTACCTTGAATATATTTTAAAAAGTATTATAAATCATTAAGAAAGAGACAACCCAATAGAAAAATGAGTAAGATAATTGAATGGGTACTTCACAAAACAGGATTACATAATGGCCAATAAACATATAGAAGAGGTTATTTCCTATTAATCATCAGGGGAAGACTAATGGGAACACAATATGATAGCACTAGTCACCCATCAGGATGGCTAAAAGAAAAGACTGACCACACCCAGAGGACATGAGGCATAGAAACTTAGAGTCTCATGTATTTCTGGGGATAAAGTGACCACAAGCACTATGGAAAACAGCCTGGCATTATCTACAAAAGTGAATGATGCACATTCCCTATGACCTGGCAGGTTAACTCCTTGAAAATAAATAAAGCACAGGTGCACACCCCAATGTGCATGACTCTACAGACACAATGCTAAGCATAAAACAATATATGCTGCATAATTCCATTTAAACACAATTTAAAAAGTCTTCAAAACTATGCCACAGTGTTTAAGAATTTGTGAGTAGACTGAAAATCTATAATGAAATACAAGGAAGTAATTACCACACAAGTCAGGATAATAAGTACCTTTGGGGGAAAGAAAGATAATCATGGGGAGGAAAAATGAGGGTGACTTCTGGGGTGCAGCAATATTCCATTTCTGTTTGATGACATATCCTTCAGCAGTACATCCTTGTTTTGTGCACTTTCCAATAAGTATACTATATTTCATAGCAAAAAAGATTTAAATAGAAATTCTTGTTATTGGTTTTCATATGTTGTTTTTATCTAGATATTGTACCATTTTCTATTTTACACTAGTATTTTATTTTATTGTCTTATGAGTATGGCCTGCCAGATCAGCTAATTGCAGGAGGTTCCTGTGTGTAGGGATGGAACAGATAGCATCCTAGTTTAGTTGGTTCTCACTGTGAAGTCACTCTTATCAGTTGCTATAAAGCTAGGTTGCACCCTGAAATTATGACTTGATTTTGTGATTCTCCCTGTAGTCTCAACTGCTTGGTTTCTCTGAACTAACTGAAGGCAGCAAGCAGCACGGTGTGGGGCAGGGGCAGGGAATAGAGACCTGCCACCATTTGGGCCCACTTTATTCTATAATTTTGATACAGAAAGTAGTTTTAGCCCCTCAACATGTGTTCCTCACACCTCAATTAGTGTATTTTTTTGTTTTTAATTTCTGAGAGCTGTATATTCAACCACACCCATCAGAACATGTATCTTATACATAAAAAATAAACCTGTTGGGAGATTTCATCTTAGTTTTCCTACCTGAAGCATGTGAAACCCTTTTCACAAGTCCTTTCTGGACCACTGGAAATCTATTTTAATTTGGTGTATTTTCTGTCAACGAGAGAAATTTTAACTTATATTGATAAATTTCCATATAAGAAAAAAATGCAATATATCTAACATCAACTACTTGTGAGCATATAAGCAACTAAACAAATATCCTTTATTTTCATTACTTTATATTTCTTTTTTAAGTTTTTAAAAATTTTACTTAATCATTTTCTTTATTTTCTTTATTTTTTATGTGAAATGGATTTTTTCTTGTTACATTTATTGGGGTTTTGGTTAGCAAAAATTACACAAGTTCCAGGTGAACACTTCTATAATACATGGTCTATATGTTGCATTATGTGCTCACCACCCAGTGTCAGTTCTCTTTCCATCACCTTGTATTTTTGACTCCTCCTCCCTCCTCTCCCACGTCCTGCCCACTTACCCCCAGGTAACCACTAAGCCAGACAGAAAAAACCAAGAACCATACGCCTTCACTCATATGTGAAATATAAAACTGAAAGCAACAAAAATACACAGTCAGTACTTTATATTTTCTTCAGGCTTCTTGTTGTCAAGAAGCTAAAGAGATACACAGAAAAATTACATTTAGAGCACATATATTTTTTTCTTTCCAAGATAAACATATTCTTATATTCTGGTGATAGTCAACTATTAGGTGCTAAAAAAAAAAAAGGAGAACTACATATTACAATATTGCTCTGCTTGGAGATTTTCTAGTTGCACATTATTGCCTTTTTAGTGTTAATGTGTTGCTACATAGGTGTACCCTAAAAATAGAAAGAACTTTCAATGACTGTGAATATTGCACTGGTGGACCATGCCATATTTTTGATGAAAAGACTTCAGGATTTAATGAGAAGAAGCTGTTAGAGATAAATACTTCTACATCAGAATATTTCTCAGAACCAATGTTTTGTGGGAGGACAAGACAAACATTTACACACTAGTCCAAGTGGTACTTTCTTTAATGGTGAAGCTGTGATGCTTCCACAAATCGCTTTAGCAATGGTTTCTTTTGAACCTGCCTTTTTGTAGTGATTTTAACCAGTTCTACCACTCTAGGTAATTACGATGTGGTTCTTGTCCCTGCTTTATATGAACTTGGCCTGTATTTAAGACTACAGACTTAAAAGTATGGGCTCTGAACTTAGAGCAGCTGGAAAACCCAACTCTGTCATTGATTAGCTGTGTGATAGATGGTAAGTTACTTTATCTCTGAACCTCAGTTTCCTCGTCTATAAACTAAAGGGAAAAAAGGAACCTATTTTATGGATTGTTGAGAATATTTATAATAACCATGCATATATATATATATATATATATATATATATATATATATATATATATATATAAACCATGGTGTCTCACATATAGTAGGTGCTTAAAAAAGATCAACTCTTGTTATTTTTCCTAATATGGTTATTATTACATGAAATTGATGTATTTTGATAATCATGCCTGTATAACATGGCAGGGCTAAAAAGAGAAATGACATCAACTTAAATCAAGATGGATTGTTGGGCTAGAAGAGGGTCAAACTCTATGGAGGCACTGAGATTTTACCCTACTTGCAAGTAACAGGGTAGCTTGCTATAGTTTCTTGGATGTAGGCAGAAGATATGAGACTCCTAAATCAGACAGAAAGGATTTTATTACTGACAGCACAGCAGGCAGCATCAGCACCATATGCGTATCAGTTCCCCTTGCTTTCCCCTCAAGTCTCCGGAGGGCAATGTGGGGCCATCAGGTGGATGATACAGCTGTGCCTGCATTCACTTTGCATCACAGGAGGAAATCTGTGCTTAAGAACTCCCAATCTTAAAGGAGGTTGCTAGCAAACATGCCCAACCTCTGCCCAGGAAGGTGACATTATCTTTAATATTCTTAACACCAAGGAAATCTTCCCTCTTCCCCAGAGGGAGATACCATCTCCAAGACTGTCAGCTATACAAACATCCTTGAAAAGACAGTCCAGAATAAAGGCTGTCAATGCCTCTGTTCAGAAGATGTACAAAAAATGTGAGAGAAACATGAATTGTCCTCTAAAAAGAGAAATACAGAGTGGATTTGGGGAGGAAATTGTGAAGATGGGAGGATAAATAGACAAGTGCAGAATGAAAACTTTTCTTTGATATTCTTTTTAACTTTATAATGATATATAATATACAGACAGGAAAATGCATGTATCATAATTATACAATTCAGTCAACTCTCAAAACTGAACCCAACCATGTAAACAGCATCCAGCTCACTTCCTTGTTCTCTATATCAGTCACTAACCACCACTCAAGGGTAACCACTATTGAAGGGTAACCATTAAGCATAAATTAGTTTTGCCTGTTATTAAACTTATTTTAAATGTAACCATAGAATGTATCCTCTTCTGTGACTGGTTTCCTTTGTGACTGCTTTTTTATACCCCCTCAATACTACGGTGGTGAGATTTATCTATACTATTGCATTTCTTTTCCATTGTTTATTTTAATTGCTGTGTAATATTCCATTACACGACAATACTGCATTTATTCATCCTGCTGTTGATGGGCACTTGGATAGGTCCTGGCTTTAAATCATTACAAATATTGCTGCTATGAACATTTTAGTATGTGTCTGTTGGTAAATGCATGCTTGTCGTCCTGTTGGGTATATACCCATGAGAAAAAATTCTGGGCCTGAAAAACAGTTGTGAAAGGGTTACAATGTGCTAATGTCAAGCCCTGCTTTAAAATGATTTCTCCCAGTTTTGTTTTATTACTTGCCTCCAAAGAGTACATCTGCAGCAGCTTGAAACAACAGACCACTCTATGCTCATGATTAAAATAAAAGAGTTTTTAAAAGCCAATCTAAATTAGACATTCGCATCAGCGTACATTTGAAGTTTTAATTAAAATACATTCACATTAAGAGTCCATCACTTTAGTGTTGCTATTCACTCCTGCTGCAAAACAAGCAAGCAGGCAAAGATAGATTTGAAGCATTTGCAGCACACGTATCCAAAAGTAGAACAGACAAAACAGAAATGAAAGCTAATATGAAAAGAAAATACCTGTGACAGACAGTCCCAGCCATGCTAAAAGAGAAGCTGAAGAAGAAATTGGTATGAGTATATTCTGTATATTTGGAATACTCAATTGGCTATGTAAGCAAATAAAATGGTATGAAAAGAGTGAGTTTACTGGTTAGATTCACCGAGCCAGGGGAAAGTAGCAGGTAAAAGCATTAATCTACAAAAGCAATTCCCCTCCAAATAAGATTCCATCTACCAAAATATAGAAAAATCAGGAAGTTTAAGAATTGTAGCCAAATCCAGACATGAAAGGCAGACAAGAAAGCCATAAAAAGTAGAAACCAGGCCAGGTCTCAAAGGATATCTTAAAAAAACAAAAAACCAAAACCCACAAGCCACACACATTATTTTATAGGACAAATGCAGGAAACCAGAATTTGAGACAGAAAAGCATGCCACTTGCAAAACATACTGAAAAGTTCTAGGAAGACATTCTGTAGAAATAAGAATCAAGTCTTTCTCCCCACCTTGAAAACACTAAGGAAAGAACACTGTTAAGAGTTCATTAAATAGCCAGAGTAAGTGGATCATATTGATGGAATTGACTGTGGAATCCAAGGAACCTATCTATTCATCTATTTTTGTTGTTTTGTTTTTGTTTTTGTTTTTGTTTTAATGTTTTTTTCACTGTCTCACCACATTTTTGTCTCTCTTTTGAAATGATGTGGGGAGATAATGAGCATTCTTTTCTTGTTCTTACCAATAATGAGGATGCTGTTCAAGTTTTTTGTTGTTATTGACTAAGATGTTTACTACAGGTTTGTTGTACATATTCCTTCTCAAGTTAAAAAAATTTACATTGAAAGAAGTAAGAGTGTTTGTTAGGGAATGTTTTTGAATTTTGTCAATATAATTTAACAACCAATAGAAATAATGTGATTTCCTCTATATTGTATTACTGTGATTAATTCTATCACTATACAGTGGTTCTTCATATGAATTATCTTTGCATTTCTGGAATAATCCTTGGACTTAATACTCTTTCATTCTATTAATTTTTGCTAAAATTTTATTTAGGACTTCTCCATTTATATTCATAATGAGATTGGATACCAGGGTTATACTAGCTTGGTAGAATATATTGGCAAGCTTTCTATCATTTTTTTATGCTCTAAAAATTTTAGGTGGAAAAGATATTTTCTATTCCTGATGAGATTGGTAGAACTGACCCATGAAACTAATTGGGATTGTTACCTTTAGAAGGGTGGATAATTTTATTACCTTCATAATATTTCATAGCTATTTATGCATCCAGTCTATCTTCGTCTTCTTCAGTCTGGCTTGGTAATTTACATTTTTCTAGGAAATCATTAATTGTATCTGAAAGTAGCAGGAAGCTTAGCTAAGGATCTTTATGATTTCAAATGTAATGAAGATTTTTTTTTCTAGGGCTGAAAATCTTCAGTGTTTTACTCCTTGAGGGAATTGACATTCATTTTCTTTCTCTCTCCCCTCACATTTTTCCTTGATCTGTTTCTGAGGTCTGGAAGTACTCCAGGTTCTGCTCTGCTTCGTTCAGTCAAAATTCACTCAGCAGCAATCCTCTCTTTAATTGTTTGGGATTAGTTTACTCTTTTTGGTCCTCTATCAGCCATTGTCCTCTGGTCCCATGTTCCATAAATTCTTCCACATTTTCAACTACTTTTTGTCATTTTTTTCCCTTTCCAGCACTGAAAACTAGTGTTTCTCAAACTTGCTGGTGCATACAATCACTTGAGGATTTTGTTGAAATGCAGATGCTGATACAGAGGAGTTGGGGTGGACATGAAATTCCACATTTCTAACAACTCCCAGATGATGCTGCTGAGCCCTGGATCACACTTTGAGTAGCAAGGCTATAGTCACAACATGCCAATCCAGAGAATTTAAAGGAGCCTTGCAGATCACTTGGTGCAACTTTATCCATTAAGATTTGAACAAACAGATTCATAGGGTTTAAAAGCCATGTTTCTTTAGTAGTGGTAAATCCAGGTTGTACTTAATATATCATATTGTTTTCTCCCAAGCTGCCTTTTTGGTCTTTGTAGATAAAGTCAGTGAACAAAGAATATGCGCCATTGAGATGTGAGGCCTTTCTAGTTTAACCGTATAATATACAAAGGCTGTCCAGAAAGCACCCAGCCATGTAATATGAAAAATAGAGGCATTTATGGCTGGATTTTTTTTCCTGACAGCCCTCTTATATCTCAACAAGGAGTACCATTTGTTACCACCAACATCTCCAAATAAAACAACAAGTTTGGTCTTTGAGCTCTTACTGTGGCAAAGTTGAGAGGTCCACCACTGACAGAAGGAAACAGTCTACCTGGTGCTAAAAAGACCAAAAAGTACCATCATTGTCCTCTCATATCTATCACCATTCTCATGCCAAATCACATTCCCCTGGACAAAGGGCACATCTCTCAATTTGTTTCTGCGCTACATTACAATAACATCTCCATTTATGTACCTATGATATTATAGTAGGAGCTAAGTAAAGAATTGTTAAAAATGTAAGGGTAAATTTAAAATTTGCATTTTTCTTGTTGCCAAAAGGGAAAACAATCTCTTCACCTCTCCCCTTAGACCATTTTCATGAGAAACAGTAAATTCGTTGAGTCCTTCCTTTAACCCTTTGATATACCAGGGTGCCAAAAAATGCATACACATTTTAAGAGATGTTGTCTATGTATTACTTTTTGAAGTTGAATTGAATTACAGAAGCAAAAAAAAAAATGAATTACAGTAGCAATGTATAGTATGATGTTTGCTGAAAAATGGCATTAATCAAATGAATGCTAAGGTCCCCACACAACACGCAGGATAGTCAAGGAAAATGGAGAAAACACGGTCATCGTTTGAGGAGAGCAAGACCATTGGAAGTGGTATTTGAAATTCGATAATGCTACTTGAGTTTCCCCCACATTGTCCTGACTTAACAGTCCTAGACTTCGACTCATGTGGGATCTTAAAAGGACGTGATGTACCTTAGAAAACTGGCTACATGGGCAGTACTTCTGGAAGAAATTGAAGTGGTATGTGCAGCGATACAAGTGGACACTTTGGTCAATGTTGCTCAGGCAGTAGTTCACCGTAATTAGAAGTGTCTGGACACTGATGGTAACCTCTCTGAGCACCTCTTGAATTAAGGAAGTCAAAAGTGACTTGTATTCATCTTTTGTTATTGGTAAATATTGGGCATTAAAATTTAACAATGTGTATACATGTTTGGCACCCTCTGTATACACACACACACTCATATATATGTCACTTAAGAAGGTCCTAGCCATAATAAATGCACAATAAAGTTTAACTCCTTTCTAATCATTATTCAGAATTAGTAACACAAACACACCTCATTATAATACATGCATTTTAATTTGTTGAAAATTATTGAGGAAATGTCCACTCATACTTAGGATGAAAGGTGACAGGCTATGAAGAATTAGCCTCTAAGGCCCAAACTGGACACTTGCAGGGTAAGACAGAGAAAGTGGCTAATGTCTTTTACAATTGCAATTCAGTAGTGTCACTCCTTAACAGCGAGGAATAGTTTTCCTTACACGTCTCAGCTGCATATGCTGTGGTTCTGAGCATGAAATATAGGACCAGACTGACTGGCTTCAGACAACTATGTTGCCACTTAGTAGCTGGGTACCCTTCCTTGGGCAAGTTATTTAACCTCTTTGTGTCTCATTCTCCTCTACTGTACAATGTTAACGAGTACATCATGCCCG